>JAVCKV010092975.1:0-20771 GCA_032274145.1 Herpochondria borealis | reverse complement strand
GTCACAGCATGAGAGAACGATGGACAATGATGCATCGTGGCAGGGAGCAAGAACGACAAACCACTCTAATATTGCGGCACTGTACCGCGACGTGATCGTGGATGATGAGGAGTCGAACGTTATTGCCACCGAGACAAGGAACTCCAACCTTGCGGCACTGTTTGCCAAGCGTAGTGGGAGTACTAGTGGGAGTAGTACTACTCATGCGGACGTTGTTGTTGTACGTCAATCAGATGAGACTGCACAGTCCAACCTTGCGGCGCTCTTTGCCAACCGCGGCAATAATGTATCACGGGACGAGGGCTCAAAGAATACTGGTGTTGCGGCTCTCTTTGCCAATCGTTCCGCCGCCGCCGCGAGTGAAGGCAAAGGCAAGCTTGGAGCTCTCTTTGCCAGTCGAGCAGCAGCTCCTGACGTATTAATGTCAAGTGACGGAAAGGGGACAGAAGAAGAAGCGACTGGACTGCTCAAGGATGAGCCAGAGTTTCAAAAGTACTTCAAGATGCTCAAGCTCGGTCTACCTCTTGGTGCGGTAAAGCAGGCAATGGTAAAGGACGGAAAGGATAGCTCCATTCTTGACTTGGATCCAAACAAGCCTCGACCATTAGTTGATGAAGGGCCGGTGGTGGCGCTCAAGGATGACCCCGAGTTTCAAAAGTATTTCAAAATGCTCAAGCTTGGTCTCCCATTGGGAGCGGCGAAACAAGCAATGGTGAAGGACGGAAAAGACAGCTCCATTCTGGACTTGGATCCAAACAAGCCTCGACCATCAGTTGAAAGCAAGACTACGAGCGACGACAAGGCGCTCAAGGACGACCCCGAGTTTCAAAAGTACTTCAAGATGCTCAAGCTTGGTCTACCACTAGGTGCTGTGAAGCAGGCAATGGCAAAGGATGGAAAGGATAGCTCCATTCTCGACTTGGATCCCAACAAGTCGCTTGCACTTCAGCGACCCAATAACGCTAAACAGCAGAAAGGAAGAGGTAAGAAGGCCATCAATAAACCAAACGAACCAAAGGTTGTCCGAAAACGCTTGTTTTGGAACTCGATTGACAAGTCGAATTTGCGGGAATCGCTTTGGGCGAAAGCAGGAGAGTCGGAACGCAGTTTGGATCTGAAAGGGCTCGAATACGACGAGGAAGAGTTTGCCAACCTGTTTACGTTGGTGAAGGGCAAGGAGCAGGATGATTCCAAGACCGACAAGGACTTGCCAAACAAGGGCAAGCAGCAGGGTAACAAGAAGCCGCACAAGATGGAGATTCAGCTGATTGACAGTCGGCGACAAATGAATGGATCGATTTTGCTCACAAAGTACAAACATGACTACCAGGTGCTGGCGAAGAAAGTGAACGAGATGTAAGTATGCACCACTGGATCCTTGCAGTGTTTACGAATCGTTTGTTTCCTCACTGCTGTTTCTTCGTTTCTATTACAGGGACTCTGGCGGCATGTGCGAAACAGAGGTAAATGAATTGAGGCGGGTTGGGTATTATTGACGCATATATGGTCACGCCAATTTCCAAATTGTCTCACCTCGTTTTCTTTGTGTTTCAGCTTCTCGCACTTCTGCAGCTCCTCCCGTCCAAGGATGAAGCCTTGAAAATAGGAGCTACCTGCCAGTAGCCGATGGGCCTGACAAGGATGATGCCATCTCGAAACTTGGGGAATGCGAGAAATACATGGCATCGATGCTGGAAGTGGACAATGCATCCGGAAAACTGAAATGCATGATTTACCGTGTTCAATTCAAGAGTTTGATGGATAGTTTGGTCTCCGATATTGATTCATTGCAAGAAGCGTTGGCCTGCGTCCGAAACTCGGACAGGCTGACGCGACTGATGTTGTTTGCGTTGAGATTGGGTAACACTCTGAACACGGGGGGATCCGGCAAAGACGTGACAGCCATTACGTTGGATTCATTATTGAAACTCCAAGAGGTATGTATTCCTTCGAACATCCAATTTCTTGTTTGAAGCACCGCAATCTAACCAGTGTTTCGTCTCTGTCCGCATTCGTGTGTTTATAGGCTAAGGCGTTCGATAAGAAGACCAGCGTGCTGCACTACTTGGTGAAAATTATCGAGAAGAACGACAAGGACATTTTGAATGTCAGCGCAGATCTCGTACCTGCTTTGAAAGCTGAACGGATAACGATGGAGTCTCTCACAAAGTCGCTAAGTGAGTTACAGGAAGGGTTGTCGTTCACGAAAAACATGACACCGTCCGACGACAGAGGAGCAATGCATGCTTTTGTGCTGGAGGCGGATGCCAAGTTGAAAGACCTGTCGGCGGAGTTCCAGAAGTGCAAGGAATCATCGTCGGAGCTGTTGAGGTACTTTGGCGAGGACCAAAATAAGCCATTGAACGAATTCTTTGGCACGCTTGCTCGATTCGTTGCCATGTTTGAGTGCGCTAGAGCTGAATGCCGAAGGTTGGAGGATGCGAAGGTAAGTCGGTTGGCATCGGACCATCTGTGGATTGTTTTTTTCACTAACACTCCTTTTAAACCACAACAACAACAGGCACGGAAAGAAAGAAGAAGCAAAGCAAAGGCGACTGCTACAAAGTCAAGAGCCACGGTTGAGGTGGAGGATCCAACCAACTTTGCTTCGAGTCGATCAGCAGTGCTTCACGAGATCGTAGCAAGGGGTTCTTCCAAGAAAGTTTGATATCCAAGAACCAACTACAACCGATTATGATGAAGGCTGCAATGTATTGTGTCGTCTTGTTGGTTTATACACCAGAGGTCTCCACTACATAGTAGTGAAACGATGACGGAAAAGCAAGAGAGTAGGCTGCTCCAAGTTACTATTACCCACCGAAACGGCAAACAGAGACTCCCAGTGCCAAAGGGTGGGCAACACATACCACAACTGAAACTGCCCATGTTATTCAGTCACTGTTTGAACAATGTATCCGGCCAAGGGTTCTGAGAGGCGAATGCGCGATATCGAGGATGAAAGTAAGCTGATCAAACTGCGCGATGCGTGCAATCGGCGCCAAGAAGAAAAATACTACACGTGGAGCCAAGCTATATAGTCCAGAGAACTCTTCCTTTATATCCTTTGCCAACCAGCCCCAGCAGTAGGTGTCGCAGATTGGGGCGCCATTCAAGCCGATCTAGATCGTCTTTCCATTTTCTGTTGCGGTGTTAGAGCCTTTCAATTTTTTGTGAAGGTTTTCGTTTCACTGTATGGCGAACCCTCCAGTTGGGAGCCGATCACCTTCATCCCAGATGTGCTTGCGATTGGTCCTTTGCTGCCAAGCATCGGTTGCTGCTTCATGAGTATGAAGATGCATCGGTGTGGTACGCCTATGTGTATTGGACCTCGGTGGACGAAGCCAAGAAGGAGGCAGCTGAAGCCGTTGAAAAGTTCCGTCGGCACAAGCCTTTCTAAGGGATATGGATGCCTCCTCGGAATGATTTCGATGGTTCCATGGAGTGATGCAGGTGCAATAGTGCAATCAATGGTTCCTTTCACCACCAGGCAGACTTCACTGTTCCGTCAAAGAAGCCATAACAAAACCCAACCAATCATGATAATCACCGACACTCAGACCTTTTCTATGAAGTGATGAAGGGGCAATAGTAAAATCAATCCTTCCAGCAGGCAGACTTCAACCAGAACTGCTCTGTCAATGACGCCATAACAATACGGCAGAATACGCAACCAATCATGGAAATCACCAACAACTCACACTCAGACCTGTTCTATGGAGTGATGAAGGGGCAATAATGCAATCAATGGTTCCTTCCACGACCATCAGGCAGACTTCAATGAGAACTGTTCTTCCAAAGAAGCCATAACCACACATAGCAACCACCAACAGCTGGTTGTTGATTGTGCTGCGTTTCTACTCGGAGTGGCCAACATCTCGTTCACATCTCCATCCTGTGATGTCACCACGTCAGGTATGCGTATGATAGCGGGGATGGATCACACTCATTCCTGCTCTATGAAATGAAGAAGGGGCAATAGAACAATCAACGGTTCCTTCCACGACCATACTTCGATCAGAACTGTTCCATGAAGCCATGACGCGATAACAATGTGAATGTGAACAACTCGCCATGCCACATCAACAGCACACAAAATCTGAAGCAGAAGAGACTCAAAGGCAAGCCTTCCTGACCTCTTCGTAACAATCTACAGAATCATCAGACAAGGGACAAGGCTCATAAGGTAATTTGAAAACGTATCATGTTGCTTTCCAGTGGATGGAGGAGTAGCGCCCTTCTTGTTGGCCTTGTGTGTCTCTTGGCAGCAACAAGTTCTGTCATCGCGCAGGAAAAGTCGCTTTTGAGAAAGAGTGGCGGCGTTGCCAATCTCTTAGACGTGCCCAAGATCCACGGCAACACCTTCGTACGCGTCCGAGATATGGCAGAGGTGGATCAGTGCAACACTGTGGACTCCATCCTTGGTTTTGACGATGTCTCGGGAGGGCCTGCGGACTGGTTTAGGAGCAGGAACACCACTGCATCGTTCTTTGACGTGATCCTCGATACCATTGACGACTTCCTCACTGGTAACGACACCAAGTCGCTCTTTGTTGATAAAACTGGTGCAAATCTCATCGAAGTCAACGGTTTGGAGGTGTGCGAAGAGCTCCCCTTGAAGGATGAGGAGTGTTACGTCGCTCTCAATCCGAAAAGCAGCATCTTCGAATTGTTGCTCGCCAACACTGTACCCTTTGCAGCATCGATCATTAAATTTATGGACGACGTAGAGCAGAAAATTGAAGGTGTGCGTGAGGATATTGAAGATGAGCTAAGCGCCTTCATAGCCATCGAGGAAACGGGAAAGTGTATGGTCATCAGCGACACGATGTTTGGGACCTACGAAAGTAAGGGGTTTCCACCGTAAGTCAGACAAAGCTTGTCCTATCTCACATTCAGTTCGCCCTTACCTCCGCTGGCTGACGTATCCCTCTGTTCATTATCTTCCTTTTCAGAAAATTTGTCTACACGGTGTGCAATGCACTCTTTTCCAACGCGTGCTCTATCCAGGTTTTCTTCAAGGGATTTGCGTTTGCTTTCGAGAACGATGCCCTCCGCCTCGAATTTGATGACTTTGACGGAAGCTCGACGCTCTTTGATGGCTACGCTGAATATCCAATCTCGATCGATGGGGATGTTTTCGTTGCCCTTGACATCAAACTTGAACTACCAAAAGCCGATTCAGGATTAAGTATGACGGTTCTCGAACAAGTCAAGGGAGGCATTAAAAAGGCCACTAGTACGGAAGTCAAACGTTCAAATGGCGTAACGTTTGAGGGAAATATGTTCGCCAAGCTCCCTGACGGTGCGGACGGAGAACAATTCTACGTCATCGCCGCCAAGAGAATGATTTTGTCCATCAAGGCAGGATTGATCACATTGTTTGATTTTTCCATCGGAAGCGCCTTTGTTGCTCTTCGCCTCAATTCTGAAACGCCAGAATGTGAGCCCGATGGATTCTTCGCCTCCTTGAGCCTCGGCGGTGAAAACACTCTAGGTCTTGGCCCCGAAGTCTCCGAGTTCCTTGCGGGACTCCAGATTACGCCCGAGGTTCAGTTTGATTTTGGCGTAACCTTCGATGTCTCAGAAAATGCTGTCGATGCCATATTTGTCCGGATCAAGGCCGATAACATCTTTTTCATGGGACTTCAAATCGAAGAAGCCGAGATCCAAGCGCAATTCTTCTCAGGCAAGGAGTTCAATCGCCGCAAAAATTACAATGTGGCCCAGTGCTGCGAAGGGAAGGATAACTGCGGAGTCGATGATAACCCGCTCACAGGTTCGTACCCTCTTTTTCCGAAGAGGTTCGCTTTTCATCCTCCCCCTCAACTACTAACATGCTGTCGCTTGTTCGTTTGATGCCTCTCTTTACTTCCCCAGAATTCATTCGTCGAGATGGCGGCGTTGCCAAGCCCACAGCTGCCTTCTTCCTCCAGATTGACAGCATGAGCTTCCCCACGACCGACTTCGCCATCATCAAGTTCTCCAACATCCTCGTCCAGTTCTTTGCTCAGTTACCTTCCGATTCTGAGGATGAAGAGGTTTCGTTAGAATTCAAGATGATGGTTACAGTTGATGTCTTGGCTGTGGCTGGTGCTGATGTCGTCGTGGAGATTTCCAGAACCGCGGAGGGGGATCTCTCTGCATACTTTTTTGTTGCTGCATTCATTGATCTTGGCGATTTGGCGGAAGCATCCATCAAGATCGTAGCGACCGCTGATGTAACTGAATTCCGATACCCCCCCGACCGCCGTCATTTGATGGCCAATTCGGCTGTGCAGCGTCGGACGGTTGGCGGCCGGTCTATCCTGGACGCGGATTTCTCCATTGATGTCACTACCAGCTTTGAGAGTGCCGCTCTGAATGCCATCGCAGATGCAGCAAAGGAGGCGATTGCATTCGTTCGGAATGGCTTGCGGGCTGCTTGGAATGCAGTGACTGAGTGGGTCGACGGAGTCTTTTCGGGTTTGAAAAGAGTTGCTGCGGTCATTGGGGGAGCAATAGCCGACACGCTAGACTTCTTGAGCGATAAGCTTGGAGACGCCAGCCAATCGGTCGATCAGTTTGTCAACCTCTTTGAATCAACCGATGGCATTCCTGATGAACTCAAGGAAATCGTCGGAGATATTGGTGAAGGTGTAGTAAAAGTCCTTTCCTTTGCACAGGATGCTTTGAAACTCGCTGGGAAAATTGTGAGCGGTGATTGGAGTGATGTGGGGGACGCCCTCGAACAGGCCTTTGGATTCGGAACTCGGAAGCGAAACTCCTCCGTCGAATCGTATGATCCCAACAAAAACGATGATACTTTCAACTGTCCGTTGAATTACGAGCAGTGGGAAGAAGTCAAGGTCGTTTTTAACATTGTAGTGGAGAGGTCGACCAAGAGAGGACCTGATTTTCCCGAGGAAGTATGTGTCAAGACAAACAGCAAGAAATTCGAAGAGATGCAGCTCAAAGCAAAGATCGCCAAGAACGAAGATGAAGTTCGCAAGGATAATTTGAATAACAACCAAGGAATCGACGGCTTTACGGGCAATGAAGAGTTGGGCTTGCAAGTCGACGATACCACTGCAGAACTCGGATCAATCTCCAGCATGGCGGACACCGGTGGACCTGGCTGTAAAAGGCCAATGCTCACAATTCAATCGAAACAGCTCAAGAGTACCAGTTCAGGTCTGTCCACGGAGAAATCGAGTTCAACAAAACAGTCATCTAAATGCGTCGATTATTCCACACAGTCCGTCTTGGAGAATTCTTTGTCAGAGCTCTCGTCCGAATTATCGGACAAAGTTGCTGACCTGGCCATGGCAAGGAACGCAGGCCGCACAGCCGAACTCGAGGACACTCTTGTCAAAGTGGGTGGCCGGTGCGACCCTCCATTCATCCGGACTGGAGCGAACTTCAAATCCGTCGTTGAGAAGAAGTGCACTGATGACTTCAAAATCAACCTCGAAAGCATGTTCGGGGGCATTATCATTACACAAGACTCACTCGGTGGCTCGGCCAAGCAGCAATGGGAACTACTCACCAAGCCACCGGAGCCAGACGCTACAACTTGCGATCCGGTGCAAGTCAAATGGGAACGCTACGCGGTTGATAGCTGTGGTGAGAGTCCGCAACGATTCACTCACACACTCAAGATTGTACCGGAGAAGCCAAAATTCACGTCGACTGTCGAAGATGTTACAGTGGACTGCAAGGAGAACTTGATCGGCACACAGGGGACGTCTCTCTCCCCACCGACGTTCACTGGAGGCTGCGCCGACAGCCAAGTCGATCTTATGACGTCCGATGGGCTACATACTTTTGATACGCTAACATGCCAGACGGAATTTGAGCGCATCTACACTATTGAACAGGCGGGATGCGAAGACACCGACACCTTCCAGTCTCATATTGTGACCGTCACCAATGATTACTTGCCTCAATGGGACTTCTTTCCCTTCGATATCGAACTTAGGTATTTTGATGAATATGGTACTGATGTCACGGGCTTTCCGACCGCATACCAGGAGTGCGGAGGCCGGGCTGTCGTCATCTCCTACGAGGACGGCCCATTGAATGTGAATCCAGAATGCTCCGGCGAGCGCTATTTCATCCGAACCTTCACAGCAACTGATGTTTGCGGCCACGTTTCGATTCGCGAACAGAAGATTACCTTTGTGTCCCGGACGACACAGTCCCTCCCATTGGGCGACAAATCGCTGTCATTGGTGTACGGTTCGGAAAGCGCTAGCCTCAATGGTGATTCGAGCAGTTGTGTCTTTTCCAGTGACACGTGTGGCGTTGATGGTGCACCTGTGGATTACTCGTGCGGAACCGCGCCATCCAATGAGTTTGATGCGTATCAGCAAAAACTGTTTGCCTTAAACCAAGACCCAAATCTTCTCAAAGGGCCAACCAGCAAGACCTGCGAATGCAAGGAGGGGTCTAGCTTTGATTGTGAGCATGTATATTCTATTCCGAAAGATATGAAGTATTTCAAAGAACGCCAGGTCACCGGAGCCGGTTTCTGCAGCGAAGACAGTACTCAAGACGATGCGCAGTACAACTTGGGCAGTGTCAGCGAACCCTATGAAGTCGACTGCGAGCCAGACTTTGAAAGTGGCGGAAACCGGAAACTCAAGAAGAATGGTAACGGCAATGGTAACGGCAATGGTAACGGTAACGACAACGCCAATGGGAACAGCGGTACTTGCATGGAAATTCTCCTCACGGGCGACAACGAATACATCAATGTTTTTGAGATGGACGTCTCGGCTATTGCAGATTTGAATATCCGAATCGACATTCCCGACATGAGCGTCTCGGTGATCAACGTGATGAACCCTGGTGGCGCGGTGGATCGCGTCAGGGCCGACAAGGACTTGGTGTCGGGCGTGAGACTAGAAAACGGCGTGTCTGCTGAACAGGTGCTTTGGAATATGGAGCCGGTCCAACTGGTCCACAACGCCCGATCCCGTCCCGACTACGAGTGGTACGGATCCGTTTTGAACCCCATGGGCGAAGTCCAGCTCACCACGTCTCAAAACGCCGGAACCAAGTGGGTAGGTCAGGTGTTTGGTGCAAACACGACCATTAGCGGATTTGAGTTGGAATGCGGCAACTTTGCACCCTTCGTCCATTGCGTTGGCACGTAAGGCGCGGCGTGGAAAGACATAATATGTTCCCACCCAGCAGATGTGCCACGTTTGCCTGTTCAGACTGTAGTGGCAGAGCCAAATTAGCAAGAATTTGGGGGCGATGTCAAACCAGGAGAAAGCCTCCCAGGAAAAATGGTGCATACATCCATGTCATTCATCTTAACGACAATAAGTCTGCATGTTTATTATTTTTCAGTACTGCCATGGGCCTGGATGCCTCATCACCCTTTATCGATGTTTCTGCTATCTGCTATCGACAATGCCAGCTGCCGAGATGCTGCACCTTCCTCATATAGAGCTCATTGATAATAGTTTCTTGTAATATCGGCCAGTGTCTACCGTATTAATCTCGGACATCGTGGCGGTGATGGCCTCGGCACTAGGATTGTAAGGCGCGCATACTGCGCGTGCATCTTTCCCGATAGCCGTCTCCAGTTTGAAGTTGTTGTTCCTCCAAAAAGTCAATAGATAGTGCGACTGTACCTTGACGAGGACATGGCTCTAAATTATTGATCCATGGACGAGGAGGTGTGAGATTCAACCCATCGCGCATCCCACTGTTCCTGGTAACTACTTACATGTACGTTGACGGCGTGAACGATGGCATGATCTCTGATCATGTAACTGACTCTCGAGCAACAGCACATGTTTGTCGATACTCTTGCATCCTGTATACTCTCCATCCATGTCTAAGATAATAGTCGATGGAGGTCCTCCACGTGGATCCCCCCAGTGGGTCCCCAATCATTCATCCGTCACTCTCCTGTGTATAGTCTAGCACGATTCTCTCTCCCAGTGTTATACTTCTTGGCGATAATCTGATTTGTAACTTCAAGTTTGACGAGCCGACCTGCCGATGAATGTGCTACTTGCTGTCAAATTTGACGGAAGATTACGGTTGAATCGAAGAAGAAGAAAACGCGTGCATTATTGGAAGTCAGGCTCTGAGCAACAGTACCCCGACTGCTGTGATCCCCTGGTGTCCCCTTGAGCAAGCACTCCATCAACTAAAACTCAAACAAACATTTCACGACAAAGCTCTGTGTTTCGTCATAGCAAGATCTCATCGAAGGAACTTCCTCTTTGACCCGCTCCAGATCGCGGCAGAGGCGCGAGAAACACGGAAGATCACCATCACGTGACCTTCAGACCGCTTTGATCGACTCACTCAACCAAGCCGCTGAGCTTTCATGTTCATAGGTTGAGCATTAATTGCTATATCCTCCGAGCTGCGTGACGTGGCTGCAGATTCGACCATGTACTTGCTACGAAAGGACCAACGAGAGCCTGAGATTCAAGCCCTGCGATGTTGCAACCGATGAGACTATATCTGCGTTATCATACCGCTCATCGTGGCCGCCGAGGGACATCATTATGGTACAACAGATGCTCTGGTTGAATTTGGTAATTATCTCTTGGTTTTTCGCTGCATCAATGGAGAAGGACGCTTTTGGGTGGCTGGCGCTGGCGGATATTACAAGGGAGACGGTATCTTAAAGCCTACAACTCGCGGCTGAACTGTTTGGAGTTGATCGTGTCATCTTATTGACACTACCGTTCATCAACAATGTGGTGAACATGAACCAATGGTTCCGTGCCAATCATATGATTCACGACCTTGCCTCGGCGAATACTATTCCAGGCATTCGCCAGTTGGTAGTGATGGATCTCGCATTCAGCCTTGGAGACGAACTAACTACCCTCTCCTGGACCCTTTCTCGAACAAGGCATCGGTACGTAGTCCTTTCACCATCAGGATTTGTCGCAGCTACACTGACTCGCTTGCTCTGACGAACGAGCTGGAAGAGCCCTACACGACTTGAGCACGTGCACAAATGATTTCATCATCTACGAGGACTGTGGCCTTTCCTTTGACTAGGGAGGGAACCCATGCCAGAACGTTTTGGTCAATGCTCCCAACTACGGTACACACTCTACACTCTCGATAGAACATTGTGCCTAGTGATGCAATGATCGATAACAATATACTTTCGAACAACGAGTGCGAGTGAGCTGTTCTCACGGTGCGTGGTGGTCAAGTCTACATGTCGACGTGAACAAACCATCGGAAAGAAAGTGAGCTGTTCTCGCGGTGCGTGGTTGTAAAGTCTACATGTCGACGTGAACAATTGGATCTCCCTGTAAAGATCGAATACAAAGATACCCATGTTCGTAGGACCCGACCATAGAGGAGAAGCGCACTGCCCTGTTCTGTGGAATCACCATTCGGCTGGTAGTTGTAGACTCCCAATACTATGCGCGATCCATCGTGATTCATGGCTGTTGCCTCTCCAAATCGGAAGCGAAACGCGCGAAGAGTCCAGTCTCTTGCTGTACAAAGAAGCGAGCTTGTATCACGATATACGACGCCTGATGGCGTCGGGCGATGGGTCCGCTGGGCCACACATGTGTCTCGCGTAAATTGTTGACTTGTGTTGTCACACTACGGGCGTGTCCTCTCTGGCTGTATAGCGCAATTTCCAACTACCAGTCTTTGACTACATGTTTTTAGAAAAGTACCCTCGTCTAACAACCTTTCAAAGAAGCTGCGCGTGGCTGTCTATCCAGCACTGGGGGCGTATACTCATAGACGCGCGAAGCACGGACATGTGTACCGAGCTGTTGCACTATACATTAGGTACTGCGATTGCGAAGATGTAGGAAACGTCAGGAATCGGTTTGCGGAAAGGCATTATACTAGTGATGTTCTACCTCAACTTCATCGCCCTCTGGAGGACGAATTGTCACTTCTTGTTGGGCAGCATCACCCATCGTCACTGGATTCTCGCTGTCGACCTTTCTCGCTTGTTGTTGTTGCTTTTCAAGTTTTAACCGACGCATATCAATATTTGTTGACACAAACCATCCAATGGGAACGGAAAATAGCGCAATGGCAAAGGCAACAATTCCAATAATGACATCGGTGCGCAATTCTGGGACGCCTCCAGCTCTCCATGCCGTCAAGACTAGATTAATGAGACAAATGTGTGCCAAGAGGCCCCAAAAGACGGCCGACTTGAGAGCTACCCACCAGTAGACGACTGTCTTTTCGCGCTTTACCTGTTCGAGAGCAGTCGATGAGGATCGGCCGAGCGTGAATCGGCTCGATGGCCACTCGTAGCGTCCCGCGCAAATAGACAACGGGTCGGCCAGTCGATAGAGCGCAACACCAAAGTTGCAGACCGACACTTTGATGAGAATGCGCGCCAAAAGACCAGTGGCAATCCATAACTCCCACCAGTTGGCTCCCGCCTCCGAGGTTTCCATCACGATTGTTTTGGCAAGTTGAGAGTCGTTGCAAATGGAAGTGTCTCCGACGAATTGTTGCTCGTCTTTTGGAGTTAGGATAAAGGCTGCGTCAAAAAAGAGAAGCGTGAGTTTTAAGTCCGCAAGCAATAAGCATTAGGCACATACAACACCAGCAACTTACGGATTCCATCTATTCGGTTGCCGAAACCGATTGCATCTGCTTGTGCCACTGTGATATCCTTTGGTGTTCTGAAGTTTCCAAGATCTACTATCGGAAAAGAACAACCGCAAGTATGGATGAAGTGAGAAACTTCCACTAGAACGTGTTGAATGGTTACAATGGATGTAGCCCACGCTCCTTCCATTGGGACCAAATCCTTGCAGACATCATTCAGTACACGTACCTGCTGTCTCGAAACCACATACACGTAGTCTCCATCCAAAAAGCAGGGGTCGCGTAAATTCCTCAAGTAGAGTCGAACTTCAAGGATAGGAAGACCTTTCGAAAGTATTCAATACCCCACCAAATACAAACAACCAACAGAATGAAGGTGATCTTGTGAACACCAAAGAGATAGATTCGAACCAGCTCTCTGAGTCGCGGGCGGAACAACACCATGGGGGCTGGAGAGACCTGAAACAATATCTTTTAGGTCGTGGTGGCGGCTGCTTTGAGCAATTCCTCTGGAATATCCACGGGAAATTCAGAAGTCTCAAACTAAGTTTCGCGTTCTGCCTCGGTGAGACGAAGCTGTTCCATTCGATAGTCTCGCAACATGGCCTCTTGGTCCTGAGTGTCTTTGGGACACGCCACAGGAATGTCGACACACATTCGAGCAATACCACCGAGGCAAGTGTTGATGGGAGGACCGTATATTTGCGGAATGTTGAGGCATTTGCATATCTTATCAACACATTTTGTCTCTTTGGCAGCCGTAATAGCCGCCTGCAAGGCAGCTCCACAATATCCGGGAAAGAAACCACCGTTCTGGGATGCCGGGGGAACACTACGATCTGCCCAATCTAGCTTGTTTCCTGATAGCGTAACACTGCCATCATCGTCCAAGATATCGGGACAGACGTAGTCTCCAGTTCCGTAAAGCGTCGTGTCATTCACAAGTGCAATGTGAAATCCTACAGTGTGCTCGAACTGCTTTCGAGCCAACTCGATCTGCGTGCTGTCTGCAAGGCAGCAGGAACGAGAGAAGGGAAGTGAGACAGGACGCTCTAATAGCGCAGTTACAAACAGGAACAAGTACCAAACCTACCATAGATGTCTTTTTTCAGCGTCGCAATCTTGGCATCAAAGTCATCCGTCACACAAAAGTGCTGTGACGAATCAGTCTCGGGAGAGTGATCCACCACTAGATTGAGAATCGCTTCGGTCGACAAAAAGACAGTCGAGAGCATGAGGAGGATGGACGTGCTGATTACGCCGGCATACAAGACTCTCCATTTTGGGAATGATCGCGTCGAAAGGGGCTCTTTTGTGACAACATCGAGGAATAGCGCCATGCTCACCATCCCGCAGCCCTTTACCTTGGCCCATGGTGAATAGCGTTCATTATCGTCTTCATCGCTTTCGGAACATTCACCGCTGCTGGTATCGCCTTCCGTTCGTTGTTTTGCACTCTCATTACTCCCATCTTCTTCTTCCAGTGCAGACTGTGCATTAGCAAGAAGCCTGAGCGCATGGATGATCACATAGTTCCCAAAGAAGAAGGCATCCAGCAGGAACAGCATTCCGAGGAAAGCGTAAGAGATTGCTATCGTTGCAATTGATGTTTGATTGTTATATTTAATGAAAGGCGAACCTACTGTAGGCATGTATGTTGATGTGCACCTCATCTTTGTGAGCCACCCGTTGGATTGAAACGTGACCGTTGAACCACCACTCAATAGCTTATAACGAGACATGTAGAGGTTTCATATTTAGGATATTTTGTCACAGTGGATACTCACAAACTCACAAGAATGCTACAAGAATGATCAAATAGTATGCATATAAAGAGTATTGGGCGCGCATTCGACAAAGCGCACTCCTCCTTGATATCATCGACTGCATCTACGAGGATATGGATTGATCGCTCTATTTCGCATAGTCGGTGGCGTTGAAACTCTCACGAGATGCGCTCAGTAGATAGACCAGGCAGTAGACTAATGGCAACTTTGGTCTGCTTCAACATCCATGTAGGCAAACTAGACGAGAAGTGAGCTTTGAGATCATGGACCGGACTCTTTGAAAAGAATGATTGGTCATGCATCATATATTTTGAGATTGATCCTCGTCGTCGGCGCATATTACTGGAACTCGTCGAGCCTCAAGGCCTCCTCACAGTCACCGCGACAGCTGGCCCACCGATTGTTCGTGACATCTGCTACTACCTTGCTTTTGCAGATCAACATCAAAAGGAGGCTGGTTTGAAGATTCTAAAGGGCGACCGTGACAATATTGACATCTTCTGTAAGGTAATGGAAAATGTGAAGTCGCGAATGTGCTTCTTCAAAAGCTGCTGTCGAAGCCGCCGCCGAAAACCGAGATGTAGAGGTCTATTCATCGCAGCATTACCGCGGATTATATTATACCATGGATAATACTTATTGCTGCTTGCAAAGATGAGACGCAGCAAAGAACCACTACTACTAAACAAGAAGAGCGGTCTGGGTATGATTGATTCGTCGAAACAACGACAGCAGTAAAATGACACGCACCGTCAGATGGAAGACGATGATGGATTAGGAGTGCTGTGATACCCCTAGACGAAAAAGGAGGAGGAGCAAAGGACGACAAAAAAGAGAACGACGACGACGAGTCGAAGAACAAGGCTTTTCTTCGACGCAACGGAGACGGTCTCGAGTGTGTTGGAGACGCAACGAAGTCTTACCTGGTAGAATGTTTGGCAGACTCGCATCATACTTGGCAGCAACAGTCTGGACAATGAAGAGAACCTTTGGTGTCGACAATGGTCAATGTTGCATGTGCCTGTATGAACGAGTCTTGTGAAGAATCGGCAGTCAAAGGGGTAGATGAAAAATCGGCGTCACAACAATACTAGCTAGCAGCATTGATTGGTGGGGAGGTTACCTCTCCCTCCGCATTTAAGACTAGTATGCACTGACGATCATAAATCGGACATCTTATGCTGCCACTTTCGTGTTGAGGTTGCGTCTGTCCTATTGTAGTCATGCCTGAAGCACTAGTATTAGCCGGCAAGCAAATCTCCAACCTTTAACTACTAGCTCTGATCTTCTTTGCACCGGCCTACTAGTAGTAGGTGACTACTTGACCACCACCGCAGACTTGAGAAATTGAGATTGTCCAACGTGGCCAACAAGAAGAGATGTTGAGACTTCTTCATCACGTCACGAAGCTTGTTGGCAACCTTGCTCGGTATGCACGAGGGGTTTGCATCAAGAACTCACCTCCACCGATCGGAACCAACACCCCGATGGAGTTCTCAAGAATATGTAGTACTACGACATGCACTCTTCCAACATGATGATCAAGAGTGTCATGCCAACCAGGAGCCATCATCCGAAACTAGTGTTTTGTGGCAGTTCTTGAGATCACGCATCTGGCAATACTAGGTCACTTCGAGACCCAATCTGTTTCATGATGCGAGGGTTTTCAAGCGTCACGCACATCAAGAATCTAATAGCACATATCCGGCAAACATGATTCTACTGATGTAAAACGATTGATTGGAAAAATACAGACGCTTCTCGTGCTCTACTTGAATCACACACCGGAGTCACTCGGGACAACGACATCACGGTATGCAATATAGCAGCGTCGCGTACACGCAACAAGGTGCAAAACAAGGCAGCGGTTAGGAGCTTGGGCCGGGAGCCATGTAGTAACCACAACTAGAGACAGAATTTGAGTTATGTTTGGTATTTCACATCACAATTCTTTCTTTGCACGTATCAAGACGAACTACTCGGTTAGATGGTAATATGCTGTTGTTGAGAAGTGATACATTCTTCCTCTAGTAGCTACCCAGCCCACAGAAATCACCATAGTCTCCGATTTCCGTCTTGGCCTGCGCAAGCGTGTCTATTGAAAACGAACTGCTGCTTCTGGAAGACGATTGTGTTATTTGGTGCTTCTCGCTTGGAATGTGCTGGATCTTGTTGAATCCCGCCGACGAAGAAACAGGAATGGCTTGCTCAACTCCAAAGAAATCGCCCATGTAAAAAGTTGTTTGTGCTGGTGGTAACGATTCAAGAGGTCGTGATGTACCACGAGATGGTGTAGCAAAGGGTGCTGCCTCGTCACTATCCTCCAAGAAGAATAGTCCGCTTTCTCGCTGCTGCTGGCACCTTCCACAAGTACGGAGCGGCTCTTCTTCGTTGATGAATTGTCCAGGGATGTGGACAAATGCTGCATGAGAGACGTTCATTTCTGAGTGAGTTTGTAGCTTAGGACGTTTGATAATTTGTGGCCACCTCCGTGCCTAAGAGCACAAGACTATCGTGGCAAAAGAAAAACGAGAAGCCCGACTCGAGAAGGCTGAGTTACACCGAAATGTTCGCGAGCGTCCCCGATAGAGCTTACACATAACACAAATGCGTCTAAGATGCCGAACATTTAGCGCTAAGGGGTAGATACTCGGTCACGTTCTAAACAAGTTTCTCCGCACTTTTGTCGGGCTCGAACTTCAAGACAATATACAGCACTTACTTCAAGTTGGGACTCTATATCTCTACAATCGAAGACAAAGACTGAAAAGGGCCACGAAGCACCAACTAAATGCGATTGCAGTACCATCCCCCATCTCTGAAGTCAAAGATAACACGCGATGGCGTCAACATTTTCTGACGTTCTCCTTCCCCGCATCCCGACGGCCCGCTTGCATCATAATCTACATAATATATGGCTTTTGCAGTGGGTCTTCCTCGCTACGAAGCCCATCCTCCACTACGCCATGCTATCCTTCCCGGAATTGCAGTTGCGTCGCGTTTTGCGTCGCGTTTTGCGTCGCTCTCGAAGGTCCCGCCTGTCATGCAAAAGGCTAACCATGTGCTAGCACCGAAGCGAACAGATTCCATGCACGTAGTACCTGGTATTATGCACCCTTCGTTTCGTCTTTCACCGTGCCGCAATGTCAGAGATATCACTAGTCATCAGCGAGCCTACGAGCCCCGCGACAGCAAGCCGTATGTTTCTTGGATCTAAAGTAGTTCAGAGTGTTCTGATATGACACACCTGTGGCGAACCATGGAGCCACGCGCATTGTGTAAAGAACACGGCGTTGGGGTTCGCAGGTCAAGCAACACAACTTCTTGTCGGCGGCGCATGGTGTTCCGATAGTGCTGTACCTCCCCTTCGGGGACTCCTTTTTGGGCAGAAGCACAGCTTCTAGGAGACGCATCATATATATTATATTAATAATGCATATGCCGTGTCTACTCACTGCCGTGGCGTCGTACCCTGTGAAGCATGATCGACGACACGCCAGCACCAAGTCTTTTACGGCCCACACTCTAGACACCTGCTCTTGCTGCTATGTGGAAATAAAGAGATAGCGAGCATTGACCCACCGACCGTTGTTATCGGGATATCTCCTCAAGAGCCTCATGCCGTTTGGTTTGTCACTTTTTGTTTTTATATGTTCATTTGGCACGTTCAATCGTAACTACCGAGGCGCATGGTTCCTCCTGCTCGCACGTTGAAGCTTCGTCTAGTACAGATATCAAGCGCCTCTCTTCCATCCCTTTTGAACATTACGGGTGCTTGCAGGTAAGCCATGGTACCCACCTATTCATTTTCAATTTGTACGAATCAATCTACAACACGAGGAACAATAAGACTTCGACACTCCACTCAAGCACGAGACGCAAAATGAATGCCTCGGCGAGAACGAACGCTAATTGTTCATGCTGCAATACTAATATTAGCGCAAACGATACACGAACATGCATGTTAAAAGGGTAAGCAAAATAGGCACCCACACCTCGTGCGGCGGCCCCGATCATGACACACAACTTCCGAGGAGCGCTGCGATTATCATCCTCGTCAACTACACAAGCCACGAGGACGACGTGGACTAGTAACAGTCACTCAAAGACTTTCCATCCCATCCTTAGCAAGACCTTCTTGTCGTCGCAAACCTCTGACTAATTAGGTTGGCGCCCTTGGAGAAAATGAGATGTCCCAAGCACGACTGGCGAGGCCTTGCTTGACAGAGTTCTCATCCGAGTTCAAGCTGTTCGTCCGCGCGTGTAAAGATGTAATGTAGTCTTGAAATGAACACGTTTGGAAAGTCCAGTCTTGCTCCAACAGAGCACATGCGTTTCTTTGTTTGGTCAATCGCTTTTGATCCACTGCAACTCCAGACAACATTCTTGGACCAGCTCACAAGTGGAAACAGCATCATGAATTTACGAGCAACTATTTTGGTCTCTTTGATTTCCGCAGCAGTCCCCCAAGAATGCTAGGTTTGTGGAGAGGGCAAGGAGGTCACAAACCCTGATGCGATTTTCGAATTCCCAAGTCAACCCCCCGCATCTTGCAGAATCTTGCAGGATGTTGGTTTGTCGGGCCTCATCCCGATGGAGCTCTGCCCAGCTATTCCCCCATTGGTCGATACAATTTGTGGTTGCGAGGAGATCGGTGATGGGACGCCAACCGATCCACCCATAACTGCTGCTCCTGCCGCAAACACACCTGCCCCCACCGCCCCCACCGTCAGCCCAGGTCCTACTGGTCAATACACCCCAGTCTTGATCCAAATCATTATGGATTGTTCTGCTGCTGAGACTGGCTGGAGTTTACAAGACGCTAGTGGAACCACTGTTGCTGGAGTTCCCGTTGGAGGATATGAAAGCATACAAGACTATGAATCAATCTTGGAGGAGATTTCGCTCGAGACTGGTGCTGGGTATACCTTGACCATGTTGGATGGATCTTCTGCTCCAGGTTTCTACACCATCACATATGTTTATTTGGGATCGGAACCAGACACGAGCCAAATCATTGGGTTCTATGATCCGTACTACACTCCAGCTGGTGCCAGCCACACCCTAACCTTCCTTGTGTCTCCAGATGGAATATTGGACAATATCAATCCTACCCCTACGCCTTCGGTTTCGCCGTCGGGAGAACCGTCAGCTCCTACAGTCTCGGAAGCCCCTAGTTCTGATGCGATGACTGTATTGTTGGTACTCACGCTGGACAACTTCCCATACGAAACAGGGTGGAGGATCGAAACGTCCAAGGGATTTGTGGTTCACGAAGTCGAGACTGGAACCTACAGCGGCTTTGATAGTGGCCGCGTGATCACCGAGCAAATCGATCTGCCCACTGACATCAATGAGTACCTCTTTGTCTTGGTGGACAGTTTCGGTGACGGGCTGGATACACCAGCAATCTTGTATCTTGGTGACGTGGAGGATCCTGGTAATGTGTTGGCCTACTACGACGGATTGATTGGTAGTTTCTCGGAACGGGGTCTCCCCTTTCAGTTGGATCAGCCACTCGTGGGTCTCTTTCCAACTGCATCGCCAACCTCGCCAGCTCCCACACCGTCTCCAGGTCCACATGGGCCATGCAACATTTGTGGCAATAATACTGCCGCCATTGTCATGAACCCCGACGGAATCTTTGACTACACCGCCGACATCTCGTTGCGATGTGGTGAGTTGGAAGAACATGGCACCCAAGGCATGATTTCTTCTACATTTTGTGCCACCCTTCCAGCCCTCTTGAATGAGACATGCGCTTGTATGTAATGTCGATCAACCCTACCATGCAGTTTCATCTTTTGCGCACGAATCATCAATCAATCCACAACAGGAAGAAACATAGTGGTAACAAGACGACAACCCATACATACTACGCAAGCTACGCAAGATCACAGTCATAACGACGAACCTTAGCTAATGACAGGTTGCAGCACTAGCGCAAGTATTATAGGAACATGCACAAGATTTGGTAGACTAGGTATCCTCACATGGATCGGAACAGACTGGATTACTGTAGACCTATCACTGATGGACGAGGTCTGTGATTGCACTGCGAGAGCTCTCGTGAGACTCACATTCACAGACAGAGCTTGGACAAAGGATACTTTTGGGCCAATCAGAGGGTAGGGAGAGCTTGCTTCCGTTGGTCATCATCTTCAAGTTGGCATGACTAAAAAGAGCCACTGAAAGAAAATTCACCCCTTGCTATCGCATCAATCAACCATTTAGTCGCTTTAGAACTTTAGCGTCGAGGGAAGAGCACCAATTTGTCAGAAAAGAGCAACAATAAAACATGAAGTTGAGAGCAGCAGTTTTGGCTTCTTTAGTTGCTAGCGTAGCTACCCAGATTTGCGAGGTTTGTGGGCCGGGCAAGGAGGTAACAAAGTTGGAGGAGATCTTTGCCTTTCCTAACCA
>JAVCKV010092974.1:0-58862 GCA_032274145.1 Herpochondria borealis | reverse complement strand
TCAATTCAGTAAAATTTCCGTGCAACGCCTTATATACCGCTTTATAAGCTCCTGGACTCGAAATTTTATGCAACACTAGGGTCAACACTGATAGTTAATTAAGGCCTTCAAGCTTGTGGGGCTACAAAAAGTTCGCTGATCGGAGATCGTGTCCCCACGCGCTATATTCTGATGACACCGTTACCTTTAGAGGCCTCACCTTGTCGGGTTTATCAGCAAGCTGTTATTCGTCACCCGGCTTCTTTTTAGGTGGTTGCTCGGTATACAAATAACTATCGGGCGGCGAGAACCTGACCACCGGAAACTGCGGGCACAGCACATTGGTTTTTCGGATCAGCGCTCTCATTAGTGCATCGAGCTTGCGATCTGACATAGAGCCATCATCCACACCCGCTATGCGCTTTAATGACTCGCGCGGGATGATCTCTTCGGGATAACGAAGCAACTGCGATAAAATTTCAAACTCACGCACTGAGAGCTTTTCGACGCGGCTATCTACGGTAGCCGTAGATTCAAACTCGTTGAGAGTCGGTCTTTTGAATGGAAAAAGTATCGCTGATTGATTCATAAATAGTAGCGTATGTACAAAAACGCCCCGCGTGTGCGAGGCGTTCCGGATTAATTACCCGCAACCAAAGCCAGGTTGCGGGTCATCGCATGGGCCTACGAAAACCACCAGCGTTCGGCGATTCGTGAACCATCCATCTGCCAGAGGTTGCCAATGGTGCCGCTGTTTGCAAGCTTGGTTGAATGTGCATCAACATAGTTTGCATACATCGGTATAACCGTGCCACCTTCATTCGAACAGATTTCCTGCATTTCGTGGTAGATCCCTTCACGCTTACCGGAATCAAGTTCTGCACGACCCTGCAGCAACAGTTCCTGAAAACGTGCGTCCTCCCAACCGGTGTCATTCCACGGCACACCAGACTCATACGCCGTAGAGAACATCCAGTCTTCAGTCGCACGGCCAGACCAGTAACAAGCACACCATGGCTTCTTCAGCCACACATTTGACCAGTAACCGTCATCCGGCTCTTGTGTCACCTTGATATTGATCCCTGCAGCCTTAGCTGAGCTTTGCAGCAACTGAGCCGCATCAACCGCACCCGGGAATGCCGCGTTTGCAGCAGACAGATCAACGGTTAAACCTTCCATGCCTGCTTTCTTTAACAACGCCTTGGCTTTATCTGGATCGTATTCACGCTGCGCAAGGTCTTTGTGCCAGTACTGGTTAGCAGGACCAATCGGGTGATCGTTCGCCACTGCACCATGACCCTGCAGAATCTTATCAACAAGCTCTTGTCGATTAAACGCAAGCTTCAGTGCCATACGTACATCGGCGTTGTTGTAAGGTTCAACACCCGTCAGCATAGGGAAGGTAAAGTGCTGGTTACCGGTGACCTCGAATATATTGATATTCGGGTTACGCTTCATCAGTACTTCAGTTTTGAAATCAACACGATTGATCGCATCAACCTGCCCTGTCATCAGCGCATTCATACGTGCACTGGAATCATTAATAGCAATCTGTTCAATGCTATCAAAGAAACAGGCGTCTGACTTATAGTGCCCATCGTATCGCTTAACGATAGTCCGTACACCCGGATCATGGTTCTCAACCATGTAACCACCGGTACCGATACCTTTGGCAATCGATTCTTCAATGCCATCCGCCGGATGGATCACGATGTGGTAATCAGACATCAGATACGGGAAGTCAGCATTGCCGGCTGCCAGCACCATCTGCACCTGATGATCGTTCATCTTTTTCAATTCAGTGATTGAAGCCACGATCGGTTTGGCGGCAGATTTTGCATCTTCTGCGGTGTGAAGGTTCAGTGAGGCAATAACATCATCAGCGGTAAATGGCTTACCGTTGTGGAAGGTTACCCCTTTGCGTAGGTTAAAAGTCCAGGTCTTTGCATCAGCGCTTGGTTCCCAGCTTTCAGCCAGTTCGCCTTTCAGTTTTCCATCTGCGCCGACTTCAGTCAGACAGTCGAATACTGTGCCGTGACCCATCATGATCATAAAGCTGTCAGAGTGCGTTCGACCATCCCAACTATCGGATGTGTTAGCACCGGCAATACCCAAACGCAATGTTCCACCGCGTTTTGGCATCGCAAACGCTGGCGATATACTGGCGCCAGTGGCAGCCATTACCCCTGCTGCTACACCTGCACGCAGAAATCCGCGGCGATCTAGTTCTGTTGACATATATAAGATCCTCTATTGTTAGCAAATAACCGGCTTCAAATCACAGCCAGACGATAGTATTTTTATAATAACAGCGAACCCCGACCCCGGCACAGCGTGTGGGCGATCGCGCCATTGTATAGCTACCGTTTTCCAGGATAAACGGTCAATCCATACGTGCCATCGCCGCATCACCGATGTTTTCAACACCGCGATCAGCCAGAACACGTGACAACCAGTCCGGGTCCATTTCCGGCACTGAACTCAACAACAAATCGGTATAAGGATGGTGTGGCGGCGTAAACATATCTTCCTTGGGGCCGGACTCCACAACAATGCCCTCCTTCATCACCACCACTTCATCAGCTATCGCACGTACTGTTGCCAGATCGTGCGTGATAAACATGTAAGCCAGACCCAGGTCATCCTGTAGTCGTGCAAGTAGTCGTAATATCCCTTCAGCAACCAGTTGATCCAGCGCCGAAGTGACTTCATCACAAATGATAAATTCGGGCTCTGCAGCAAGCGCCCTGGCTATGCCGATACGCTGTTTCTGGCCACCAGATAATTCAGTCGGCCTTCTTTGCATGTACAGACCTGGATCGAGTTCTATTTGTTCCAGCAATTCTTCTACACGTCGATCGCGCTCGCGGCCTTTCAGCCCCATGTAAAATTCAACAGGGCGTCCGATGATGTCTTTGATTCGAATTCGGGGATTAAGTGCCGTATCTGCCATTTGGTAGATCATCTGTACCTGGCGTAACTGCTCCTTTGAGCGTTTCTTGTAACTGGCGGGTAATGCCTCGCCGTTAAAACGCACCACACCGTCTTTGGGGGGTAACAGTCCCATAATACAACGGGCCACTGTTGATTTACCCGAACCGGATTCCCCTACCACAGCCACCGTGCGACCACGATGAATATCAAAACTCACGTTGTGTAAAACGTTCTCTGACCGGCCATACGCTGCTGTTACCTGATCAACCTTAACGACCGGCGTGGCATCCGGATTCACATCTGGCTTCAACGGGCGCTGAAAGCTTCGAACCGCCCATAGGGATCGAGTGTATTCTTCACGCGGATTGGTCAGCATCGTGCGGGTGTCGGCCTGCTCGACTTCATCACCGCGCAATAACACTTTTATATCGTCGGCCATTTGCGCCACTACGGCTAAATCGTGGGTGATATAAATTGCGGCTGTGCCAAACTGCTCAACAATATCGCGAATCGCAGCCAGCACTTCAATTTGCGTGGTGACATCAAGTGCCGTTGTAGGCTCATCAAAAATGATCAAATCAGGTCTGCAAGACATCGCCATCGCGGTCATTGCACGCTGAAGCTGCCCACCGGAAACCTGATGCGGGTAACGAAAACCAATTTGTTCCGGGTCTGGCAGGCGCAATCGACGATAGAGCTCGATGCCATCTTCCTGACTTTGAGCACGAGTCATCACACCATGATAAACCGGTGCCTCCGTATGCTGGTGCACTAACTTATGAGCCGGGTTAAAGGAAGCCGCTGCAGATTGCGCCACATAGGCTATCCGCTTACCCAGCAAGGCACGCCGCTGAGCGCGGGTGATTGATAAAAGATCAATGCCATCAAATTCGACGCTGCCACCGCTGATACGGCAACCATCACGGGTGAAACCCATCGCCGCCAGCCCCAAAGTAGACTTGCCGGCACCACTCTCACCGATTAAACCCAGCACGCGACCCCGATATAAATCAAGATCGACCCCGTTAATAATCGGTAGCCACTCTTCATCGGCCCGACCTTCTATGTGAAGGTTACGAACCTTAACCAATGGTTGTTGTTGGCTCATTCTTTAAGCCCCGATGTATTTTGCAGCATCCAGTCAACCACAAAGTTGACCGCCACTGTCAGTAAGGCAATTGCACCCGCCGCCATCAGAGGCAGTGAAGCTGTTAAAGGATCGTAGGCTGCGAAGTTAATAAACTGAGATAAATCCCGAACCATGGTGCCCCAGTCAGCAAGTGGCGGCTGAATACCAATACCCAGAAAGCTTAACGAGGCAATGGTCAGAAAGACAAAACAAAACCGCAATCCGAATTCAGCCAGCAACGGAGAGATCGCATTAGGTAGTATTTCACGAAAGACAATATGCAGCAGTGTTTCACCGCGAACCTTGGCCGCCTCAATATAATCCATCACTACAATATTCGACCCGACTGCCCGTGCAAGTCTGAAAACACGCGTTGAATCGAGTACGGCGATTATCACAATCATAAACCAGGTCAGTGAAATACCTGATCGATACGACCATTCAGAGGCTATCGTCATCAGTAATAAGGCAAATATCAATTGCGGTATTGCCATTAACACATCAACACTTCTCGAGAAAAACTGATCAATCCAGCCGCCAAGTGTGGCTGCCAGAAACCCGAACGTCACCCCAAGGAGAAAAGACAACACCGTAGTTAAGAATGCGATACCGACCGTGTTACGTGCGCCGTATATCAAGCGAGATAGAATATCGCGGCCTATCTGGTCCGTACCTAAAAGATGGTTGGGGTCACCGCCAAGCTCCGGGTCGCCACCGGGCAGTACATTGATATCAGCAAAAATCTCTGCTTCACCATACGGGGCTATCACAGGCGCACCTACGGACACGACGATATAAGCCAGTATGATTAAAATCCCGAACGCTGCTGTTAAAGGAGCCTGGCGCATTGGTTTTGCGATGACTTCAGGCATCGATCGACGCAACAACTCCCGAAACACCCAAGATGCCGAAGCCGCAAAAAGCAACACCACACCGATCCAGAACAGATAACGAAGCGATCGCTGTTGTTTTGCTGCGTCTAGTAATCCCTCCAGCCCACCTGCTTGAAACAGAGGCACGGCCAAAACCAGCACCCACAATACCGCCGCAATCAATACACCACGACCGAGTGCTATGCCCATAGAAACAAGCCCTGAGGAACCATTATTGACTGACTCTTACTAATCATTTGGGGTGTCGTAAACGGGGGTTGGAGATTATCGACATGACGTCTGCCAACAGATTTAGCAAAATATACGCAGCCGCAAAAATCAGACAGCACGCTTGAACCAACGGAATATCGCGTATTTTTACGCTGTCTACAAACAGTTGCCCAACACCGGGGTAAACAAAAACGACCTCGACAACGACCACACCGGTTATCAAATAGGCTAGATTCAATGCGATCACATTGATTATGGGTGCAAGCGCATTGGGCAGCGCATGAAACAGAATGACTCTGACCGGTGACAACCCTTTGAGGCGTGCCATTTCTATATAGGGAGAAGCCAGCAGATTGATGATGGCAGCACGGGTCATCCGCATCATGTGTGCGGTCACTACCAGCGTCAGCACTAGTGCCGGCAACAGCGTTGCCTTCAAGCGCGCACCGAACTCCATGGTTTCATAGATATTCGACAATGATGGCAGCCAGGGATTTAACACCGCCAAAAACAAAATCAAAATGTAGGCGACAAAAAACTCGGGACTGGAAATAGACGTCAGTGTGAATACATTGGCAACTCGATCGAATACCGAATTGCGATACAGCGCTGCCAGAATACCGATAATCAGCGAAACCGGCACTGCGATACTGGCAGCGACCCCGGCAAGGAATAAGGTATTGAGGAAGCGTGGCTTGAGCTGATCAGCCACTGTGATCATATTGGTGTTTGTTGATGCACCGAAATTAGAGGCGAAATTCAATCGAGCAAAGCTGACCCCGAAATCCCCGGTGACTGCATTGGCCAACCACGAAAAATATCGCTGCACCACCGGTTTATCGAGACCCAGTTGTTCACGAATAGCGGTAACGGCCTCCGGTGTAGCGCCCTGTCCAAGAATGGCTTCGGCGAAATCTCCTGGCAGCATCTCCACTGCGCAAAATATTACCAGCGATACCACCACCAAGGTCAGCAACCCTAAACCGAGCCGCTGAAGAATTATCGTTGAAACTGACCGCAACCAGCCATCCTCTCTATTTTCTCACCAGAAGTTTAAAGGATAACATCTGCAGCCAACAATAAACGAAAATCAGAAATGACAGGTCGCCGTCAGATATTTTATTTAAGATCAACAAATTAGCCGACACCAGCTTAAACAAGGATAGTTACCCACCACTATTTAATGTTGACATGTCATCAAAAACAGACTCGATTTTGCGCGACAGGGGCGGCATCAGGCAGAATGCTGTTTCATTTGTACGGAAACCATTATGGACCTGACCCTCTCGGCGGAAGAACTGGCATTTCAAGACGAAGTACGTGACTTCACCACGAATACGGTCCCCGGATGGTTAAGGGAAAAGGTGCTGGCGCATAAGCACCTGAATAAAAAAGACCACGAGCTCTACCACCACCTATTAAACGAAAAAGGCTGGCTGGCACAGAGCTGGCCGGTCGAATACGGCGGCTGTGCATGGAGCGCCGTGCAAAAACACATCTTTGAAGAGGAATCCACCGCAGCGGGCTGCCCGCGAATCGTGCCGTTCGGGGTAAACATGCTTGGCCCTGTGTTACTCAAATTTGGCGATGAAGCGCAGCGCATGCATTTTCTGCCGCGCATCCTGAACGGAACAGACTGGTGGTGCCAGGGCTATTCCGAGCCGGGCGCAGGGTCTGATCTGGCTTCTCTGACCACTAGCGCCGTCAAAGAAGGCAACCACTATATAGTCAACGGGCAGAAGACATGGACCTCCTACGCCCAGTATGCGGACTGGATTTTCTGTCTGGTTCGAACCAGCTCAGAGGGGAAACGACAGGCCGGTATTTCGTTCTTACTAATAGACATGAAATCAGAAGGGATCGAGGTTCGACCCATCAAGCTGCTGGATGGCACATGCGAGGTCAATGAGGTGTTTTTTAATAATGTGGAAGTGCCACCGGAGAACTTGATCGGTCAGGAAAATATGGGCTGGACCTACGCCAAATATCTGCTGACTCATGAAAGAACCGGCATTGCCGGAGTTGGCTTCGCCACTCACTACCTCAATGTTTTAAAAGAAATTGCCTCCACACAGGCAAGCAAGCATGGAAGCTTATTGGAAGACCCTGTCTTTGCGGCACGAATCGCACAAGTTGAAATTGATCTGCTAGCGATGAAAACCACCAACCTTCGGGTTGTATCCGGTGCGGATAACAACGCCGCGCCCGGGCCCGAAAGCTCGATGCTGAAAATTAAGGGCACCATCATCAGGCAGGAAATCAATGACCTGATGCGTCGCGCACTCGGACCGGACGCGTCACCTTTTATCGAGTCCTGGTTCGAAGACGACCCGGCCCCTCAACTACCGGTTGATGACTCGGCGATGCCTGTCGCATCGCATTACTTCAATGAACGCAAGATATCTATCTATGGCGGTAGCAACGAAATACAACGCGGAATCATTAGCAAAATGATCATCGGACTTTAATCATGCACTTTAATCAAAGTGATGATCATCGCCTGCTTACAGAATCACTATCACGCTTTCTGCAAGACAATTATCCCCATACACATCGCATGACAAGCGCTGCCACCGACGCCGGGTTTAGTGAGAAAAGCTATCTTGCTTTATGTGATTTGGGTATAGCCGGTGCACTGCTTCCAGAGGCTTGCGGTGGATTTGGCGGCGGCGGTTTCGATATTAGTGTTGTGTTCGAGGAACTCGGCCGCGCGTTAGCCGTAGAACCATTATTAAGTAGCGCGGTAATTTGCGGCAACCTGCTGGCAGAGATCGCGGCTGACACACATCACGATCTCATTGAGCAGATTATCGCCGGCACCACCAAGGTTGCCCTGGCCAACTACGAGCCAAACGCACGCTACGAACTAGACCACATAAATTGCACTGCCACCAGAGATGGCAGTGGCTGGGCATTGAATGGTCAAAAAAACCAGATACTCAACGCAGGTACCGCCGATTTTTTCATCGTAATTGCACGCAGTGAAAAGCAGTCTGAATATCAGACAGGTTTATCACTTTATCTAGTACCCGCAAACGCATCTGGACTCAGCATTAATAGCTACCCCACGATTGACGGGTACCAACTGGGTGATATCACGCTGGATAACGTCTCGAACGCTGTTGCAATAGGCCCTGTCGGTGATGGCTATTCAGCGCTTGAAAAAAGTATCGCCCGCGCTAACCTGGCACTGTGTGCAGAGGCCTACGGCGCTATGTGTGTCTGCAAAGAAATGACGATCGACTATCTGCAAACCCGTAAACAGTTTGGTGTTGAGATCGGTAAATTTCAGGTACTTCAACATCGAATGGTTGATGTACTGATAGAGATAGAGCAAGCAAAATCTGCTGTTATTAATGCGGCAAGTCATATCAACGCAGACAGAGCAACCCGTGAAGCACAAATTTCTGCAGCTAAAAACCTTGTAGGCCGAACCGCAAAGTTAGTCGCTGAAGAATCTATCCAGTTACACGGTGGTATCGCTATGACCTGGGAATACTCGCTTTCCCACTATGCAAAACGACTGGTGATGATTGATCACTTTTTCGGTGACAGTGACTATCACCTGCAACGGTATATCGAATTCACGAAATAGTATTTAAATAGCCGGAGGAAAGCCGATGAAAAACAATGACGATATAATGCGAACGTTTCCACCAGGTGAAGCACAGCAGGTCACTCTGTCGAACTGGCGTACCGCACCTTACAGTCGCTGGGCTTTCCATCATGTCCGTGAAATCGTACCCTCCGCCGATATTCATAACCAACCTGATAATATCTGGCCGCTTCAGGAGCAGCTCGTCAACCTTGGCGGGCTCAGTATAGAGTTTAACGATAACAGTGTTATGTCGCTGGCAGGCTATATCAGTCATGCGCACATTGATTCAATGATTGTGCTGCATCGTGATCAAATTGTTTTTGAACAATACTTACATGGGATGACCCGATACCACCCGCATATTCTGATGTCAGTATCAAAATCGATACTCGGTATGCTAGCCGGTATTTTGCAAGACCATGGCAAATTATCCATTGACCAACCGGCTGCCAGCTATATTCCAGAACTGGAAACCACCGCCTATAAAAATGCAACCGTCCGACACCTGCTTGATATGCGTGCCGGCGTTGACTTTAACGAAGACTACCTGGCGACCGAAGGGGCGATAATCGACTATCGAAAAGCCACTGGATGGAACCCGCTATCACCCAATGAAGCGCCGGGTGATTTAAGATCGTTCTATCAACAACTGAAAGAGACCAAGGGCAAGGACGGTGGTGCATTTTCTTATGTTTCACCCAACACAGATTTACTGGCCTGGGTGATTGAACGTGCCTGCGACCAACCCTACGCAGAAGTGCTCAGCCAGTATCTATGGCAACCGCTCGGGGCTGAATCAAACGCCTACGTCACGGTCGATAGATTGGGGGCACCACGTGCAGCAGGTGGTACCTGCATGACTCTGCGTGACCTTGCAAGGATCGGACGGTTGCTAGCCAACAATGGCCGTCGGGACGATAAACAGATCCTACCCGGGCACTGGTGCGAAGACCTGGTGGCTCTAGGCGATAAAGACGCATGGAATCAAGGAGACTTCGAAGAGAAATTCCCCGGTAAATCGATGAGCTACCGGGACAAATGGTATGTCTGTCACCCTGACCCCGAAGACGAGGCACATTGGTATCTCGCGATAGGTATTCACGGTCAAAACATCTATGTCGATCCACAGAATGAGTTTGTGATGATCAAGTTTGCTTCAGACCCTGAACCACTCAACCCTACAGCCTCTGCCAACGGTATCACTGCGGCGCGTGCCATCAGAGATTATCTGGTTAACCATTTTTAGGGAGAACGGCTATCGATAAGCGGCAGAAATCGCCGGCAAATCGATAGCGGCTCCTTTATTCCTGACCAGCGGTATCGTTGACTACTGTCACACCCTCGGCGTCCTGATCCTGAATCAGCTGTTTGAGAAGGGTCACATCGACCTTCTCACCATAACGCAGCTTCAAGCCCTGGAAGAAAGTATTCACCTGATTCCGGCCATTCTCTTTGGCGACATACAAACACTCATCTGCACGCTCAAATAGCTTCTTCTCGTCACGAGTATCCTTTGGCGTACACGATATACCGATCGAGACTGTGACCGACATATCTTTACCATCGTAATTCACCACATGGGACTCAATACGCTTTCGATACAGTTCCATTTGTTCTGCTGCTTCTTCAGGCTCAGTGTCTGGCAGCAACATACAAAACTCTTCACCACCATAACGAAAGACCTGATCACCGGAACCGGGACGTATGCAACTCTGCATGACACGAGCAACCGTCTTCAGTACAGCATCACCCGCTTTGTGACCATGTGTATCATTGAACTTTTTGAAATGGTCAATATCTGATACCGCAAGGCACAGAGGTTTCTCTGAACGATTCGCATCATCCAACATGGTCAGCAGGGTATCTTCAAAATGACGGGTGTTGTACAACCCGGTCATTTGATCGGTGATTGATTTATTATAAAGCCGGCTTTTATGCAGATTAACTGCGGCCTGATCAGCCAACCCCTGGCACAGGCTTAAATCTTCTTCTGTAAATCGGCCGATCTGATCAAGTACACGCACACCATCATCATTCGTGCGAACCTTATTCGTCAATGCGATAACGCCTTCCACTTCATCACCGCGCATCAATGGCACACAACAAATACAGTAGACAACGTTTTTACCAATCTGTTCGATATACTTTTTATCGTTCTTGCGAATTGGCTTACGCTCAGCCGCACACTGCCCTGCAATGCCTTCACCCAAACTGAAAGATTTGGTCTCAGTAATACCGTTGTTGATGTCGTCCCGAACATGACGGGGTATGTTTCCCCACACCACTTTTATTTCAAGCTGACCGGTCGTTTTATTCAGCAACATCAAGTTGCCTTTTTGCGCGCTAACAGCATCGACTGCGGTTGATAGTGTTTCTATGCACAGTCGTTTAAAGTCATTGACGTTCGCCAACTGTTGATTGACGTCATACAGCGTCTGGATATTTCTCAGGATGCGATGATTTTTTTCATACTTCAGCGTTGAGTCAATGTTGGTGGTGGCGATCGATGCCAGTTCCTGCAAAAACGGATATTCATCTTCACTGATCTGTCGCTCATCATTTTTTTCGCCCAGCGTTAAAATGCCAAGCACTTCACCATTTTTGATCAACGGGCACCATAAATCCGAATCCAGTAAATCCAGATGCCACTTTGCCCACGCGGTATCAAAACGCGGATCACGTTGCAGATCTCGAACGCTGAACACATTCCCCTGCCGAATGATCTGCCAAAGCAAACCGTTATCCTGTGGAAACTTGAACATGAAAAGAGATTCAGTCGAAGCATCACTCATGGTGAATGTACCATCCAGACCGGAAAAAGCACGAATACGATAGTAGTTTTGGCCGGGCTCCAGATCGTCGCGAAGCAGTACGGTACTATTAACTGATCCGTACTTCTCTCGCACAACTGCCATGAAGTTGCCCAGCAACTCCTTTAAATTCAGTATATTACCGAACCCCTTGCCAGACTGTAGCAAGGCTCGCATCTCGAAGATCAGGATATCCTGATGAATCGCCTTCTTGCGATAGTAGGCCAGTTCGTCCTCGACACTTTTTGGTCCCTGCCCGCGCGCCACCGGCCGTGCCGGTACAGATTCGACAATCACTTCATCATTAGCCACTGACGGGCTATCGATCTCGAAAGTCGAGTCTTCAATTGCGTTTTCTTGTTTAAGATCAGATGATCCAGTCACCAGTCAGCCTCCGGAAGGGGTCGGAATAGTTAAATGCTTACCTAGTGATCGGAAAATGAAGGCTAAAATTGAGCTTCGAGTAGAGAACGTTACAATTGCCTTGGCGCCACGGCGAAACGGATGACTGCAAGAAGTTCAAACGGGCCCGCCAAACGGCAGCGAGCCCTCAACATTGTGCAAAGCCATAAACAACAGGCCTGGCTTTTAGATTGCCTGCCTACCCGGCTGCAGATACAGAAGGCAGCCCCGCCAAAGCCATCGCCAACTCAGACTCATCATAAGTTTGGTTCGTCAATTTGCCTTCAAAGTAATCAATGTAAGCCTGCATATCGAAGTGGCCATGACCACAAAGATTAAAGAGAATTGTTTCACTTTTACCCTCTGCCTTACAACGCAGCGCTTCCTGTATCGCACCGCGTACGGCATGAGTGGCTTCAGGGGCAGGAATGATACTTTCCGTGCGGCCGAATAAAACACCGGCTTCAAAGCACTCCAGCTGATCCAGCGCCCGGGCTTCTAACAGCCCCAGTTGATGGACATGACTAACCAGCGGCGCCATGCCATGGTAACGAAGACCACCAGCATGGAAGCCCGAAGGGATAAAGCCCGAACCCAACGTGTGCATTTTCATCAACGGTGTCATCTGGCCGGTATCACCGAAGTCATAAGCATATTGACCACGTGATAGTGACGGACAAGCAGCAGGCTCCACGGCGACTAATCGTACATCATGCCCGCCACGTAATTTTTCACCCAGAAACGGAAATGCAATACCGGCAAAGTTACTACCGCCTCCGGAACACCCCACGACAACATCCGGATAATCACCCGCCATCTCCATCTGACGCATTGCTTCCTGACCGATAATGGTCTGGTGCATCAACACGTGATTCAACACGCTGCCCAGGGCGTATTTTGTATCGTCATTAGTGGCCGCCACTTCAACCGCTTCACTGATCGCAATGCCCAGACTGCCCGTGCTGTCGGGTGTTTTTTCAAGAATAGCTCGACCCGCATTAGTTTCTGAGCTGGGGCTTGCCACACATGAAGCCCCATAGGTTTCGATCATGGCTTTACGATAAGGCTTTTGATCGTAGCTAACCCTGACCATGAATACTTTCACTTCTAAATCAAACAAGGCCGCCGCATAAGAAAGTGAAGAGCCCCACTGCCCGGCACCGGTCTCGGTGGCGATACGATTTATCCCTTCATTTTTATTATAGAAAGCCTGCGGGACTGCCGTGTTGGGCTTATGGCTTCCGGATGGACTGACGCCCTCATACTTGTAGTAAATTTTGGCCGGGGTATCCAGTGCCTTTTCAAGCCTGTGAGCACGATACAGCGGAGTGGGCCGCCACTGCTGGTAGGCAGAACGAACCGGACCCGGGATATCTATTTCCCGCTCCTGACTGACTTCCTGCATGATCAGCTCCATAGGAAACAATGGCGCTAGATCATCAGGCCCGATAGGCTCACCGGTACCGGGGTTGATCACCGGAGGCAATGGCTGGGGCAGGTCTGCCTGGATGTTGTACCACGATTTTGGAATATCGCTTTCAGATAATAGAAACTTGGTTTGGTCAGTCATTTTCGCTCCGGGTGTTTGTTAGTTGTGTTGGTCAGCTCAAGTTTGATAGTAACCGCGACCCCCAGATAATACCCCAACCAACACTGCCTTCGCACAGCTCGTTCAAGCAGTGTTTATTGCCATTGTTACCTGCTGGCAGTGATGCGGCAACACGCCGGTTACCTGGTAACCCGGGTTGTTGTTCAGGTGCAAATCCGATCACAAGCACAACCGCCAAATAGAGGTTCAACGTCAAATCAATCAGTGAACCTGCCTCTTCCCTGTCGAGCTAACCGCATAAAAATGTCATCCGCCCCGCGGGAATTTTCAGGTAGACTCTGCCTGCGGCCGGATATTGGTTCAACCCGAAGGGTTTACGGAATGCCGCATTGTAGCAATCTAAACTTGCTACCTCGCTGTGCGCTGTAAAAAAACCAATGCAATAGAGGGATTTTCGGGGAAAACATGAACAAGTTTATTTTCTACTGTGGGCTGCTGGCCCAGTTAACCGCCTGTGGCGGCAGCGATTCAAATAACAATGACCCCGTCACCCAACAACTCATCACCGGCACTTTATTCGACAGCCAGAACGGCTCTGCCCTGTCCGGGGCAACGGTTAGCACCTTACCCGCTACCGAAGAAGTCACATCGCGTGATGACGGCAGCTACACCTTACGCAACCTGATCAACGCAGATAACGAATATGAGGTACTAGCCAATAAACTAGGATATCGCCCTGATCGCGCCAGGGTATCCGTGGCACCGAACTCAACCACCACTGCAGATTTTCAACTGGATCCGATCGTGAATGGATTGGCGGTGAGTATCAACACAATAAACTTCACAACAGGCACTGACCGCAAGACATTCCTTTTAACCAGTACAGTGCCGGATACAGGATTCACCATTCAGGCCGCAGACGCCTGGCTGACAGCAACGCCCTCACAGGGAAATATCAGTAGCAGCGAAAACAAAATAATTGCGCTTAACATTGATCGGTCTTTGTTATCCGGTGATCGGGCAGCCACTCAACTTATTTTAAACACCAGCAATGGAACTGAAGGTGTGGTGATGGATGTCACGGTTGATGTTACCGCTAACCCAGACACCAACGGCGAAACGGGCAACGATGCCACCAGTGGCGGATCACAATCAGGAGACTCCACTGGAACCAGTGGCAATGGGAACGAAGGCACCGTAACAGAGCCGGCCGTGGGAACACCCGGCAGCGTCGTAGACTGCCAATCCGTATTGCCGTGCACATGGCTTTCTGCTGATTCAGCCTATCAATTTACGGTGCGTTTTTCCGATGCAATGACTACTACATCTTTCCCCGTTTCATTGGGTTTTGACGAACCCTACACAGTGGGCTACGAATTCAGAGCACAGTCCACTGACACGACGGTTGTTTTTACCTCTGAATCAACGGCACAGACCATTAACGGAGACGTGTTTACATCCTATGTTATTAAAGCACCCGATACAGGCAGATCGCTCGCAGCTGACTATCTGGTCTATCAAAATACTGGCATGCGGATCACCCAGCAGTTTGACCAGAACAGCAATGGAACAGGCGTAATGCAAAGCCTGAGTTTAAGCACACTGGCCAACGGAAACCCGGTTAATGCTGAATTCAGAAACCTGCCCTACGGTCGGGAACCCAGTAACGATATCGATTGTAACTTTACTTTGCCGTGTACGTGGAAAAGCACCGACAATCTGCATCAGGTGACGATAAACACGGTGGAGACAGATGTAATTACTAAACTATTAAACATTGACTTCACCGTCGTAACGCAAACAGTAGGTGCTAATATTACACTTGATGATCACACCAACGCCAACGGCAACAATTTGCGTTCATTCGAAACCAGTGTTCTCAATACACTGGCTGGAGAGTCCAGAATAGGATTAGTCACACAAACAGCAACTGCTAATCAGCCTGTGAATGGAAAAGTATCTTTCACCAGGCAACCCACCGCGGTCACACTACAGAGCCTGTCACGGTTTCAGCTGCATGTTTACGAGAATCTCGGTTTCGCTCCGCTATGGAACCCGATCTGGTTTAATCTTCCGCTATCGAACTAGCGTGGATTATTCATGAAGATTCGCCAGTCAGGGGCAATAGTGCTAAACAGGTCAGTAAATCGGGCGAGAAACGTGGCCCGCCACGTGCCGAGCCCGATCTGCCGAGATGTGACGCATTATTGTTCCTGATGGTGAATAGACACACTGCTAATTTTCACCGATGCTCAAAATAGGCACCTGGATCTGTATTTATAGCGTTTTAGTCCATTCATACTGTCGGTTCATGAATTATCCAGGCTAGATGGTTTGATAAAAGATGATAAGGAATCCCATGACGAAAATAAGCCTGCTTATTGTTGCTTGTGCACTCATTCTACTATCGTGTTCCGGCGGTAACGATGGCGACTCAACTTCGTCAGCGAAGCGTATCAGCGGGACAGTTGTCAATCAGGCCAACGGCGCCCCTGTTCGTGATGCGGTAATCACCACATTGCCGCCAACAGAGCAAGTGACTACCTCATCAAACGGCACATTCCTGATTGAAGATTTCACAGACAATACTGGAAGCTACGAAGTAAGCGTCCGTCACACCGGGTATCAACCGAAAAACGCAATTGTTGCTACCGTACCGGGTACAACTGCAACTGTTAACTTTTCACTGGAAAGCACCGCGGCAGGGCTAATTACAAACAAAACCCAATTGCCATTTCTGCCGGTGACTTCCAGCAACACATTTCTATTAACCAGCACGGTAGAGCGGACCACATTTTCGATTCAATCAACTGTTCCGTGGCTGAGCGTTTTCCCCACTGAAGGAGTAATCAGCAACAGTGAGACATTTATTATCACTGTTTCGATAGACAGCGCGTCGCTACCAGATCGTTTCCCGCTATCAGCTCAGTTAGTCATCAATACCGATAACGGTTCGACAGGCGCGATAATTAATGTGCAGGTTGATTCAAATACTACCAGCCCAACAAGCCTGTTAGCAGACAATCAGTCGGACTGCCGTCGGCCAGATGTGGTGAGGGTACTTTTGGATGACCCTACACTTTCACTAGTGCAATTCCCCGAGAGCGTTACCTTACCTGACAATGCAGGCTCAAGATTTATCCAACTCCCGGTCAGCACCCCGGTTTTATTTGATTCAATGATTGTTAGCGAGTTAGGTGAAGTCACCATCACCCATGTTACCGGGGCAACAGAAAATAGTAGCATTGAAATTTTTGATATGTCTGCCGACGAGCAGGTTAGAGAGCTTGCGTTTAACACCGGACAAAGCGATACCAATCAACGCGCCAGCCTGACCTATGCGGTACAACCGGGAATCTATTGTTACTACCTGGGGCCTACTGTCGGAATGATTACTCTGCCAGCAAATCTACAGGTCGATATTGACTTTCGTACAGCAACCAGCATTAATGAACTTCCGTAGCAGCCAAAAACAAACTCTCTGCACTGAGTCAGCCCTGGTGTTGCATAAAATTTCGAGTCCAGGAGCTTATAGAGCGGTATATAAGGCGTTGCACGGAATTTTTGCTGAATTGAACCTAGTCATTCTAAGTGATGTTCAGGAAAAGTGAGTACAGCGCCTTAGATGCTGCTATAGAAGCAGCGCAGCGGTTTGGGCCGCAATTTTTTGTAACGCCAGGGTCAGTATATCCCGGGATATGTGTTGTTAAGATAACACCCCTCACCAGTAAAACCCCGTTGACTATATAACGATAACCATCCGGCAGTATTCGGTGTCACTAACACCGCAATTAGACTGTTATCGACGGTATCGTCGCCATCAGCGCTATTATCTGCTCTGTAAAGCGACAGATCGGTGATATCACCCGCTGTTAAAGGGATCAATATCACCGAATCATCAGATCGCTGAAACACACCAAACGCAGGCCGCGATAAACTACTACTTATCGATGACGTATCACGACTGATCCGCCACTCAGAACACGATGCTATGCTCCCGGCTGAAATTTCAATTGCTGTCCATCGGGTATTGATATCAGCTATTGGCAGACCATTCATTGGCCACCCCGATGGTAAAAATTCATCGACTAACTGGTCTTCTGTTAAGTCACTAAGAACACCTGTATCACCAGCGATCGAGCTGATATCAATTCGCGTTGTGACACCAGCTGATGTTCTATAACTGAAGCTGACTATTGAGTTGTTATCACCGGTTTCAGTATCACCATAGGGAGAAAAGTCCAGTCCATCAGTCACCCCATCATTATCTGAGTCGATATCGAGGTAGTTGGCAATTGAGTCCCGGTCAGGGTCTGATTCAGACTGCATCAATTCGTGTGCGTTTATGATGGTGTCACTGTCACTATCTGCGTACCGATAATCCAGCCCGGCTAAAGTGATCACGTTTCCCTGATTCGTGTCTATCGAATTTACCGAGTCGGCAATTAAGATTTCTTCTGCGCCACCAGGCTTGAAATAAAACTCAACACGAATTGAATTTGCACCGGATCGCAAATCACTTGCGGGCAATAAGAGACGAGTCTCCGGTCCGGTCACGTCATATTTGGCATCCGTGACCACACCATTAATCTGCAACGTGAAATATAGAACCCCTCCTTCAAGCTTACTCATCTGTGCTAAGACACCGCGTATTCTTTGATCACCGGAGACTGCAGCTTGATCGCTATCGCAAGCGATCACAGAAAAACACACACACCCTGAAATGCACAGCTTACTTAAAAATTGCATCGTGCCGATCTCGAAATTCTGCCCAAACCCTACACTCCCTTGCCTCATTGCTCTACGGTTTTATTCTCAGAGCCAGCGCTTATCCAACCCCGAAAAGTCGATACATCTGCCGTTCAACTCAGTGCGGTAGGAATTCCTATCTGTACGCAGAGCAAGGCGGTCTGTACCTTGAAACCGCGTGGAAGATGATAATTTTCCCCGTCGCTTATTTGGTTCCCTGGGGTTTACCATTTGCGTTGCCTGTCGTTTGCTTTGTAAGTGACGCTACACACTGCCATATTGGAGCGTCACTTTCTTTTTTTTAAACACAAGCAATCGCTTTACAATCGCAGTGGGTAGCACCAGAAAGGGGATCCGACATTTGAACACAAAGACAAAACAGTAACCACCTTCGACAGGCAAACGAATGCATTCAACCACCACTAGACTTACCATTCTTGCAGCGACCATTGCTGTCAGCTTATCACTGACAGGTACTGCCACTGCAAGTTTTCTGGAAGAAAACGAAGTTGCACTTGGCTTCCAGAACACCCTTACCACAGGTGGTCTGAGCGCCAAAATTCCGTTTGGTGACGGGTTGACGCTGCAGGGTGTTGTCGGCTCTTCCGGCACACTGACGAACTTCTCTATACGCGGTCTGCTGGAATTCAGTGAGCTAAACGCAGAGAGCACAGTCTATGCGTTCGTCGGTGCCGGCATTTGGACTTTCCGCGGCTCAAGCTTTGTAAATCGCGAAACAGCTATTGGAGTGACAGCAGGAATCGGAGTCGACTGGGATCTTCAAAAATCAAACCCCGACTGGCTACCAATCAGCCTTAGTGCAGAGGCAGGTGCAAGCCTCGTTGCTTTTGATGACTATGCTGGATTCGATCTATTTTCATTGGGCTTCGGTGCGCATTACCGTTTCTAGCGCGCTTTACCGCCACATGGAGCCATATAGATCAGGGGGTTGGCACAACAAGCGTGACACCCCCTTCATCACTATCCCCTCCGGCAGACAGAACAATCACTGCCGCTGCAACAACACCCAAAGCAATTAAGCGTCGCGCCCACTTACCTTCAACAACCGTTTCGCTTTGGCTATTTTGTGGTGATAGGTTGTTTGATACCGTGTCATTAATTACAACTGAATTATTTATAGCGACAGCAAAGTTGCCACTCCTCTCTCCGGCAAAATACGGGATCTGTTCTTTGTTGTATTTTTTGAATACGTGGCTGGCGACTGAACGCTTCACATAGGCAAATAAACCATCAATAGTAACCCAGTGACTTCCTGCGGTGCCCTCCCCACGAATGGCCTTGCCCAGATAATGTGAGAATACGCCCTGCTGTATGGCCGGGTCTTCCCACGATAGCTGACCTGCACCGGTGCTATAGAGTATTGCTAAACCGCTGGCATCCAGGTCAGGAACAAAGACATTATTAGCCACACCTGCACTTCGCACAGGGCTATTGCGACAGGCATCTATAAACAGAATACTCTGACCGATACCACTATTACTCATCACATTTTTTACTCGCTTCATGGATAACGCTGTTGAAGCCAGGTTGTTCGGATCGGCATTTCCCATTGCCAAATAATTAACACCGTCCTGCTGGAAGCCATGCCCCGAAAAAGCAAAGATCAGCGTTGCCGATGCCCGCTCAGATTTATCGCCAACCAAACTGGCCGCACGTCGCAGTGTGTCGAGCACCAGATCGGGATCTGCCTGGTAGTTTTCCAGTTTTAAAACCTCATAGCCGCTCAGAGTCAGTGACTCTTCAAGAGATCTTGCATCGTTAACTGCGTGTTCAAGCGGCGTGGTATTGCGGTAGTCATCTACCCCGACAATAACGGCATATTTAGCCTTCTGCTCCCACTGCTCTGCTATTTCTGACCAATCATCAATTGCCGCGGCCAGACTTGCATGAGCCAACAGATAAAAACAAAACAACATCCGCAAGAAATTTACTAAACTGATCATGAGCACGTATCCTGCAATAATGCCCGCGGCGGACTCATGTCCGTTTGCAAAGTGACAACATTGTCTGCCCAACCAGAAAAAGCGCTGGCGCGTGTCGCCGTTTCGCCTCGACATTCTTCCGCCTCACAAATTTTGCTGCGCTTGCATGCTTGATTTGATCGCACAAAATCCTTACTGCCACTAGACAGCATTCCCACAACCACCGGCAGGCCACCGCGGTTAACGATAACCCCGGAACCAGAGTTACCTTCAAAGCTATCGATATTTAAAAGGAAGGATTGCCTGGCTAAGCTGGCTCTCACGGTACCATTTCGCGCAGACTTCATTGGTAGACCAAGGGGATGTCCGATCACAGTCATCTCTGTATCATTCGGTAATTCGGCACCAGTCAAAACAGTAAGGGGGATTCTCTGCACTGATTGATTAAGCTGAATCACCCGCCAGTCCGCACCACCTGTTATTTCTTCACCATCCAGTACTTTCTGACATGTACGAACCTGATCGCTACGATACTTCCGGGGTAGTTCGCCGTCATCCGCTATTTGATAATCGAACACCAACACCGCAGCTTCACAATTCAATCCCGGTCCGTAGGGATCATCCGCACTATTAATACAATGAGCCGCTGTGACCACCCGATCCCCGGATACTATAAATCCGCTACAAAACACTGCAGATAACTGATTGGAGAAACGTTCATCGGCACACCATCCTTTGCGTGCCAGAGTTTCATTGACAGTCAAAGCCCACCGATCACTTGCCACTCTTTGTATTGTCGCCGCAGACAGAATGGCCACTGTAGACTGCGCGGCTCTGCAAGCAACCGGGTCGCTGAATAGAATTTCGTTTCGATCGTCCACGCCATAAATCGGCTTTTCGGCAGCTTCGGCCAAATTTAAAACAGCAAAAATCAGCAAGACGTGAAAGATGACGAATTGTCGAAGATTGCGATCTACTCCCCGTGCCATAGAAGTTATTCAACCAGGCCGGCGAGTGCTCGACTGATGACCGTGTTAGCCGAAGCACACCTGACATCGGATGAAGACGCTTCAATCCATGATCTTAGTGGCTTATGGACCGGTAAAGCGATCTTTGATTTTTCGAGCACGGCTAAAGTTTGCGCTAGTGTGTCATTAGTGACTAATGGTTGATTACTGATGCACAGTGTTCTGGCCGCAGCTGCCTGACGACCAAGATCAAACAGAATCTCAGATTCTTCGTCACACTTACCTGCCCCACTACAATCTGTGGCTGGCAATTGCTCTCCATCGGGTCCCACCACCAACAGCTGTTGAATTTTCAGATGACTCGACACACCGGACAGAATCATCTGTAGGTTCGCCTGCTGCTCATCACTCAACTTAATTGCAGAACTTTGCTTCGGGCTTTGCCAGCCAGACCAGAATTCAGTGCCAACTCCGGTGACAGAATCGGGTGATTGCCTTAACAAACCCGCGGTGACGAACACCATCACCATAGTCAACCCGACAGCAAGTCCCCTTACCGGTTGAATTGCAAGATCAGCGATAGCATCACGAATTCTTTGCAGCCAGCCACGCGGAGAATCGGGCAGTGAATCGGGCAGTGAATCGGGCGCTATACCGGTTGATTCCAGTGCGTATGATTCAACTTCCGATTCTGATAAGCGTAACTGCCGCCACTGTTCAAAAATATCCGGATCACGCGCCACGTGTGTTTCTACCTCTGAAGCACGCTGCGGTGACAGGCTATCGTGCATCCAGTCCCATAGCTCTGTGGTCGTCGGCGTTGCCCCGACAGGCGGCTCGGGATGGTCGAGCAATAGCGTTGCCAGCGCAAGCTTTTGTTCGTCGGTAGTTTCATCATTTGTCATGCTGTGTTTTTAACCACTGTATCCATTCGGTAGACAGCGTCACTGTTAGCAACCGTTATGGTTTCTGCAGCGCTCTTCCGCACTAGTCGAGAATATCGTGTTCGGTGAAATGCTGCCGTAATCTTTTAATTAGCGCCTTGTTTCTGTTGCGAACGTGGTGTCTGGGCTTGTTTGTAATGTCTGCCGTTTCGGTCAGGGATTTTTCCTCTTCATGAATAAGTTTCAGCATAATTCGCTCTTCATCCGTAATATTGATTTGCGGCAATTGCGGTAACTTTCCAGCAATTTGACTGATCCTTGAATCACGATCTGAATCATCAGTGTGCCCCTCCAGCAAGTCAGCTGCCAGCGCATAAAATTCAGCGTTAATTTGATCAGCTTCAGTATCATCAACATGTGCCAGAGAATCTATGGCTTCAACACCGGGATGCTCATTACTACCCGTTGACACAATCGTGCCCCCTTTAAGTTTTGGACACCACTTATTGGTGTTGATGGCCCGTATCCAGCCCCGCACAACAGTGAGCGGTATCATCATAGCCTCGGATATATCGCGGCTACTGTTGCGACCCAGACAATAGAGTTCGTACATGGTCAGATATAACTGGCCTCGCCGTCGTACCGCCACCGGTGGCTGATAACGACCGAAGTGTTCACGCACCAGATCTACCACCGTATTTCGAAATATGGTCACCACCAGGCCAGCACTTTTTTTAGTGTACTTGCGCTCTGCAGAAGGTAGCTTGTTAGTAAATAAGCGCTCGATGGCTGTCCAGAAAACATCATCCGGATCATCGAAGAGCGTGTCGTAGTGCCTTCGATTAAAGTCCGCCCGCAATCGTGCAAACCATTCCTCTGATCGATATTCATCGTACCAGTTCATTAAGACGCAACAGCCCGGTAACTACTTCGGCAGTCATCACTCTCTACATACAGCCACTTGAACACAGTTGATCGATTCGTCACTGGTAAAAATATTTTTTTAACCAGGTTGTTCATAGCCCGCATTTTATCCGTTACTCCTTAGTGATAGACAAATTCAGGTCTGTGGTTTTTAAAACACGATCTTCTGACGTCTATTGAATAACAGCTAATCATTTAGTCGACAAAACCAAGCTGGCCGACCGGGTAAGGCATAAAACCCTGTCCCTGGAAATTTTCGCAAAAAATGTAGCGAATCTTCAGCCCTGAAGGAGACATCATGAGTACCACACTACAGGAAAATTCTAACACAACACAGCACCGTCGCCAGAATAAGTTACCGCCACAACCTGCCGGTCTTTCCACTGATTTCCGCTTAAGAGACTTACCCGGCAGTGACATACGAGTGGCGATTGATTTTCAAACACTCGAAGAGATAAAAGCGCTGAGGAAAGATCGATATCGTGACATCTACCCGGATATGGATCTTGATAACGATGAACTCGACCAACACGGCCTGGTGTTGTACACCCGGGATTCAAATGGCGCGATTGTCAGCACCGCCAGGCTGGCTCAGAGCGGGCCAGATGGTTTGCCTGAAGAACAATACCTGCAAACGCATCGCAACCGCGGTGTCCGCCTGATTGAGTGGGGCAGATTTATTATTGCGTCAGACGAACCAGCGCTGCTACAGCGTTACTACCAGACCGTGTACACCCTATCGGTCAATCTGGGTTTCGATGCCATTGTGATGGCCATGAAGCCCAAGGACGTTTCACTTCATCAGCGTCTGATGGGGGTGGAAGTTGTTTCTAAAGATACCGGTGTAACCTACGGCGGCCCACACTCACTGGCCTGCGTTGTCTGGAATTTAAGCGCGACAAAACCACGATTTTTCGAATGGCTCAGGAGAGCAATATGACTTTAACAACAGTAAATTCTATTACAGATTGGGACGACTACTCCCAGTCATTTCAAAGCGTCATGCCATCACAGATGTTAGCGCTGAATACCGAGGTTTCAGAATACTTACACGGGCATGTTGTCGATTTTGGTTGCGGTGGTGGCAAGATAATTCCGTTTGTCACCGCCCGGGCCAAAGTTAAATCCTACATGGGCATTGACGCCTCCATGGACATGGCTGACAAAGCCCGCTGGATGGCAAAACAGTTTCCGGAAAAAGACGCAACGATAACTCATGCGAAAATTGAAGACACGAATCTGCAACCGTTCGATTCGGGCTTGTCTATCAATAGTTACTACACGTGGCCTGACCCTCGAAAAATTCTGCAGCACATTCATCTGTCGTTAAAACCATCGGCCACCTTCGTACTGGCCACCATCAATAATCATCTGGATATGCCGGCACTGCTAAAAAGCGCCGCTCGTGAATGTATCGCCCATCCTCACTGGGTTGAGTTTTGCCAGCACAACCTGGCCATCGAGCAAAGTAGCGATATAAGACTGCTGTCTATGGATCAGCTGATAGGCGAAGTCAGGGATTGCGGATTCGGTGTCCGGGAAGCCCACCAAAAGCTTTACGAAGGTGGCTTGAATCTGCTTGTGCTGGAAAAAATCCAGCCCGGCCAGTAGCACAGCAGGGAGTATCAGGGGCCGATCCAGCATGAGATCGGTCCCTGCCAACCGTGCATTCAACCGACCGGAAATACAGAAACAGTGCTCAACATCACTCTGGCAGCCGAAAAAGCTAGGCTTTCCTATCTTGCCGATGAATCGGGCGCTGACTAGACTTTCTGTTGCAAGGAAACTACGCCGCAAGTGAACGCCTTAAACTCTATTGCAAGGACACTCCCTCCTCCTGAAAAACGGATTGCCATGCGAGGGGCTATAGTGTTTATCACGCTGGCGATTATGACAGGGATTGTCCTTACTTTAAAATTTCACGCGCAAAGCTTTCTGCTTACCACGCTACAAAAATATGCGCTTGAACAATCCATACAATTACAGACCGATGGCCTGGAACTTCGACTGCTAACCACCTCTCCGGGTGTCAGGCTTAGCGGCTTTTCAATGAGCAGCGCCCGCTTCGGCTCTGAAATTAAAGCAGACCAACTAGAGTTAAGCAGCGGCTGGTGGAAAGTAATCACAGGGGACACTGCCCCGGATCGGGTAGCGCTACAAAACGCGACGCTCTGGCTCCAGCCTTCTGACCTCGACCTCGTCGTACCCGAAAGCTTGCGAGCCAAGCCGGTAGCAAACCCTTTTGACGCAATTGCTTTACTTACCACTCCCTTGCCCATTCCAGATACCCGCCTCAGCCTCAAGAATGTTCAATTTGGCATAGCCGCACTCTATCCGGCAGAACAAATACAACTGACGCTAAACGGCACGATCAAAAGCACGAAGAAAGAAACACTCGCAAACCTGGCTGCACAAGGCATTTATCATCAACAGCCGGTTCACGGGACCGTATCTTTCCAAACCTCCAATAGAACAGTGTTGGGCAGCGGATCAAAGCTGGTATTGAAAGCAGATTTTTCGGGCAGCACCATAGCAGCGCAAATTGTCACCGCAAAAAGGAAGGCCTCGGCTCAGGCCACCGCCACTATCGTTGCAAACGGCTATAACCTGGGCAGCTTAATGGCGTTTCTCGGTGGGCCCGACTTAAACACCGGTGAGCTGACCGGTAATATTTCGGTTGGCAAAGAAACGATAAAGGCTAATCAGATAAACATATTGGTTGATCGTGCTGATCTGCGCGCCGACATGGAAATCAAGCCACGTAACAATCACAGCCCAAAAGCCAGACCGTCGCTTACCCTTCACGTACGCAGTGACTATCTCCCGTTAGACGAACTATTACCACTGGCAAGTAGACCTCAGACCCTTGATTCAAACGATGCAGAACCCGCAACACGGGTATTTTCAAATACACCGCCTGACCTATACGAACTGGTGCAGCAGTGGGATGCCAATGTGCAATTCAACGCATCAAAGGTCCACTACAAGGGCTATGAATCTACCGGCCTCTTCGCAGCTGCACTTATTAAAGACTGGAAAGCAACCTTCCTGATTGAAAGCCCTGAGTTCGCGTCTGGAACCCTGAAAGGCAAAGCACAATACGATGCCCGACCAGATACCATCCCGTCCGGTTTTTTAAGTATTGGTCTTCACAATATGAACCTTGGCAAGTTCAGCACCGAGCGCTCTGTCAATGATTACATTGCTGACGGGGAACTAACCACCAACGCGGAACTCTGGTTCAGCGGTTTATCAGAGGCATCACTGGCTGCAAGCATAGACGGTGATATCTATGCGCTACTGGAAGACGGACAACTCGACTCCATGGCAGTAGAACTGGCCGGTGCAGACATCATGGAATCACTTCGGCTGCTGTGGCAGAGCGAAATACGGCAAATAGCAGTCAGCTGCGGCTACACCAGCATGCATTTTACTTCAGGGTTAGGAGAGCTTGAACATTTTATAGTGGATTCTGAGGACACCCTGTTTAACGCGGTCGGCACCGTTGATCTGAACACGGAAAAGCTTGATCTCACCTTCAGTCCAATCCCGCATGATTCAAGCCTGCTTACAGCGACCACGCCAATCACTATCAGAGGCATGTTGGGCGCCCCCAAAATCAGACCGGGTACAAAGCTCTATGCACGGATAGCAACTGCAGTGGTTTTAGCTTCACTGACCGGGCCGGCGGCGGCGCTAATACCATTCATCGGCGTTGGCGACGGCGAAAAAGGCAGCAGCTGCATCGATCTATTTAAAATTCAATGATCGCATCAAGCCAAATCACCACAAGGGATCGACCCGCCCGCACCAACACTTTGAATAGCGCTATGACAGTAGATTCATTAGTCAGCTATTCAGTTATAACCGTGTGCAACCCGCTGATCCCGACAACAGTTTTACCATTCACACCTACAGACAGTTGTCGTCAACTAAACCAAAATAAATGGACAAATAATGACTTTTAAACAGTGTCACCCGGGTTCACGGCGAGCCAGGATAGCAATTCTCGCGTTAACACTCACCACGATTGGCGGCTGCACGTCTAATGGCGTGAAAGACAGTTTGCAAACAGGATTTTCCACAGTCGGTGATAAAGTATCAGGCGGGATTCAAGCGCTAAAAAATAAACGTGGCCAAAGTGGTACGAAAAAGAAAAGAGGCGGCACCAGCGCCAGCGACATCGCGTTAGTTAAAAAATTCCCTCTGGACCAGGTCCCTCATATTCTGATGCGCAAACCAGTAGCACAAGGCATTTTAACATCGGGACACGGCTATCGACTGAGCCCAACTGGCATTCCACTGCCACGCAAACACAAGGGCGTGGACTACGGAGCAGACACAGGCACAGCAATTTTTGCGTCGGGTAATGGCACCATAGTAAAACTCTATGTCAGCACCAGTTTTGGTAAAACAATAACCATTCAGCACCAGAACGGATTCAGAAGCCTCTATGCTCACATGGATTCGTTTGGTGAAGGTCTCAAAGTAGACACGGAAGTCGTCAAGGGCCAGGTGATTGGAACGGTGGGAAGTACCGGCAGATCCAGCGGACCTCACCTTCATTATGAATTGCGTTATGGCAGCAAATCGATTGATCCTCTGTTTAGATATAACCCGGCCGATGATAACCAGACACAATCCGATTCAGTCAGTGACAGTTAATATACCGCGATTAAAAAAGGGCAAGCCATTGCGAAGCTTGCCCTCATTTTTTTGCCATTGAACCGACAAGTAAACCTAAGGCCCGTGCTCTAGCAAATTCAGGAGGCCCGCATAGTAAAGCAATTGATTGCGATTTATTCCCGGAGGCTCATGCTTGCCCGCACCAGATAATTTTCGCCGTATCTTCAGCATGACCTGCTCAAGATAGCCTTCGGTTTTTTTCATATCTGCAGCGATTTGGCAGGGTACTTTGCCTTTCGCTAACTCGATAAGAAATTTCTTTTCAGTGGCATTGAGCTGATCTAACAAAGTGCGTGCAAAACGCCCGGTGTGGCCGGCATCCATCGACACAAGACCATGAAATATTTTGGTACTTAACACAAGCTTATCCAACTCACCGGATAGCATCGTATCGAAAGAACGAGCTTCATCCGTGATAAAACTGGCACCAGCCAACCCCAACTCGCCCGACATCAGCGGCACGGTGACCCCATTTGAAATTCCATAGTCTCTGGAAGCAGAAATTACTTCACGACTATTCCGGCTCTTGTCCATGTATTCGCCACAGACATCGCCCCACCAGTTTATTGGATCTTTAACGCCATCCATCACTGCTTGTATCAGGGGATCATGGCGATCGAACCTGGCCTCTGCGTAGTGGTCCAGATATCTGGGCGCATAATTTTCGGATAATTCGTAGACAGGCTCAACGGCAAAATTAGAGTCGATTAGAAGCTTGGGAATGTAGGTATACAAAACGCCGTGAAAACCACAGTTTTGAGCTTGCTGCTCCAACAGCGAAAACGCTTCCTGAAAACTGCTTGCCGAATAGAGAGCCTCGGCATACTCGTGTATTTCACAACTGTGCGCATCATTGGTCATCTTTCAGACGTTCCCCATCCCTAGACACATCTAAATTCGACTAGCTTTTAATTAGCCTGATTTTCGGCTTCCCACCACAGAACCATGGTTCGGGATCTGCAAAATCACTAAAAAATCATTTGACGAGAGCAAGAATTATACAATTTTTTACAATCTTAATAGGAATTCAGTAGTGATTCCGCTCTGATTGTGACGCATACTACAGGGTTTTTTCCTGCGCGTAACTTATAACAATCACTTTCCCCCTTATTTTTCCAGAGAGAGAGACGGCTCTCACGCCCGTGCAGCCGCCCTCTTTTGTTGACCGCAGTGTCACATCAGATTATTGGTATTTTTAACCACGGCCGCCAATTGTGTGATGAGTTCCAGCAACGCTTTTTCGCCGCCTTCTCCGACCGCTGCCTGATCAAGCTTTTCTCCGCGCTCAAACAGATGCTCTATCCGTTTATGTCCTTCCGCAGTCTCGGTGACCAGTTTTGTACCGCTGCGATCATCAATGGAACATAAGCCATCCTCCTGCAGACTCAGCAATGAATCAGACAAAGCCTCTGTATCCAGAAACGTACGTGCCTCAAGATCCGGCAGGTCACGGCTGACTCCACCGTACAGCGATGCAAGAATCCGCCACGCTGGGATCGACAATCCGCTATCGCGGACACTATCGTGAAACTGGCTACTCATCTGTCGATACGCCCGCGCCAGATTATAGATAAGCAGATTATCGATCGGACTTTCTATTTCTGCCACATCAGACTCTGTTGCTTTAGTCTGTCTGATGGGGTTGGCGGTGGCATACGATCCGTCACTGAACACCAGGCCTTCTTTATTTTCTCTTTCTATTGATTGTACTTCCCCAATAATAATCCAGTGATCTCCCCCGTCATGCACTGCCCATCGCGCACAATCAAACCGTGCCACACTACTTTTTAAGATCGGCACGCCGTTAGCATCTGCTGTGTATTCGGTATTTGCGAATTTATCGCTGCCGCTTTGTGCGAAGCGATTAGAAAGATCAACCTGATCAGAGGCAAGCACATGCACTGCAAAGTTTTTCGCATCGCGAAAAACCGGTGCCGAAAGCGCTGTTTTTGTAACGCTCCATAAAATCAATGGCGGCTCTGTAGAGACAGAATTAAAGCTTGATGCCGTCATACCAACTGTTTCGCCCGCCTCTGACACAGCAGTGACAATAGTCACACCTGTGGCAAAGCCGGACAGGGCAAACCGAAATTCACGTGTATCGAAATTTCTCATTCCTCACCCCTTATTGTGTCACAACCATTTTCTGGCAAGTCCCTGTGCCATATTCAATCCGGATTACTGAAAGAACCCGCAACGACTAGCTTTTTAATAAAGAATCTACACGGTCCATCATGTCATCTTTATTATATAAATCATAATAGGCCGACTGCATCAGGATAGGGGGTCCAAAGAAGAAACGCTCATAAAGCGCCTGGCGATTACCGAAACCCGATACCGCCACATCGTGAGCAAGCCGATACAATGCCACCCGGTCACGTGACTCAAGATTCGCCACCTGAAAGTACTGCTCAACATCAGCAGCCATCGCATTTGAAAAATCTGCCTCTGCCGGTGTCGCCATCAATGAGGATGAACCGATCAATTGCAGTATTTCAACCATACGCGGGTACATTTTAGGGTAGAGGTTTCGCGAGGTATCAAGCGGGCGACGTTGTGGCATGAACGTACCATACTCATTGACTTCGGCCTGCGCTTCGGCAGAAAACAAAAACGCTCTGACACTTTCGGCCATCATCATGACCTCAGAAATTAATCCTTTAGTGTGCAGATCTTTGTCTCTGCCGGTCGCCTTGGCAATGGCACACATTAAGCCGACGATGAATTCAGATTTGGCCAACTTACTCGCCGCAACCTGATGAGCCATGTGCACTACTGCGTGCGTTGCTCCAAACGCCTGATTGCACAACTCTGGCTGCCCGTACATAAAAACACGTTCCCACGGCACCAGCACGTTTTCAAAAATAACAACCGCATCCATTTCCTCAAAGCGCGAGGATAACGGCGCGTCAAAGTTTGATTTTCCGTGATCATAACTATCACGGCACAGTAGCTTCAGTCCCGGAGTGGCGATCGGAATGGCAAATGCGAACGCAAACGGGATGTTGTCTTCAGAGGCACGCAATACCGTCGATGGAAACACTTCAATTTCATCGGCCAGCGGACCCAGCGTTGCCAGTAAACGTGCACCATTCACTATGATTCCAGCGTCGGTTTCTTTAACCACGTGAAGCGCCACATCACCACTGAACTTACCTTGCGACGCCTGCTGATGTGACACAGCAGGATTCACCAAAGTGTGCGTTAGAACCTTATCGTTCTTTCGCACGTAGTCGTAATAGTCGACCATATTTTTAGCAAAGTCTGCCTGGCCTTTCGTACCCTGAGCCAGAAAATCTGTTGCAGCAGCAAAAGACATCACCGACGCATTTTTGTAATCAGGGGTACGACCGAACATGCCATTAGACCATTTTGCCCACTCATAGTAAGCCTTGCCCCGATCAGCAATATCAGACACAGAGCGCGGGATCTTATACGCAAGCCCGCATCGGTCCCCGTCATCATCGACGTAGGTCACTGTGTCGATAAATTCAGCGCTGTGCTGGTTATCAAGGAATGTCGCGAGAGTCGCAGCACCCCGCCCCATTCCGGGCTCTTGTGTGACATCCTTAACCCTTGCACCCCGCGTCCAGACCTCGCGGTCGTCCTGCAGTCCGCTTAAATATTGCGCACCGGTTCGTATCCCTCGACCGGCAACACCTGCAGCTTCACTTGTTGAGTTGGATTTCATCTCTTATTCCTCTTGATGCTACTAGCCGTTGGCTGATTTAGCAGTTTCACCAGTCTGTGTTTGCAAAGCGCTTGCAACTTTGCGAAGCGTCTTTTCCATCGCCGTCCATTCCCGCTCTGACACCGTGGCGCGAATCCGTGTCTGTATCTCTGCCACTTGCGGGCTGACCTCGGCTTCAAGCTCGCGGCTTTTAGCGGTTGCAAGAATGTAGATCGCGCGCCTGTCGGAAGTTGATCTCACGCGGGACACCAGGCCCTTTTTCTCAAGCCGATCAATGATCCCGACCAGGCTTGCTGCTGCCAGCAAGGTTCTGCTTGATAAATCAACAGAGGTTATTTTCTCGTTGGTCCACACCACCCGCAGAATACGCCACTGCTGCTCTGTTAACCCGTAGCGGGCAAACAGCTCGCGATAAGGTGGCATCACAGCATCAAGTGCCCGATTGAGCGTCATTGGCAATGAATGATCAAAGCTGTCCATAGACAAAGTATATAAATAGATAGTTTATGTATTAACTATATTAGTTGGCAGCAGTTTGGATGTCAAAGCCTGCTCATTTCAAAGCCCCTTCCGGCACCTCTCCACCTGTTGACTTGGCAGCCATCGCCCATTCGCACTACCTCATAAGAATGAAAATGTGTCGCTGTTTCCAATTCGAATTGAAATACCCCTGCTTACACAACATCAACAAACAAGCATTCTATTTGCTGCCGTTAGCCTTTGGGTAAGGTCGGTGTTTGCGAAGTTTCAGCCCCACCAAGAAACGATGTAAACGCCAGGGACGGCTACAACAATCAGGCAGCTCCCATGACCGAAGAACAGAGTTCCGTGCCGGCCACGTTACGCGCAGTTGGTGATCTGGATTTCATATCCAGATACGATGATTCAATTCTCAAGTACTCTGACGGCTATTGTCTGTTTGATGCCAACAATAAACTAGCCGCGTACTCAGATAACTTTCTCACTCTTTACCCAACGCTGGGTGACGACTTTCGGCTCGGCATCAACTACGAAGCCTATCTGCGCTTGTTGTATCAGACCAACGCGGTCAAGAACCTGCCAAACCTCTCTGATATCGATCAGTGGGCTTCATCACAGACCACCTTTCTGGCCACTGCAAGAAAACTTGATCTACATCACTTACACGACGATCGATGGCTGCGAATCAGGCACTACCCGATTGAAACAGGTGAGACTCTGTTTATCGCTAATGACGTGACGTTGATACAAAAGCAAAAAGAAGCACTCATCGATAACCAGAAAAAGCTACAGAGCTTTGCCACCCTTGCCTGTGACTGGTTCTGGGAACTTGATGGAGACCTTGCCTATACACACCATTCATCACACCGGCCACCACCGGCCGGTATACAGGTGCATGATCTGATTGGACGCCAGCGCATATCGACGATGTCAGACTACGTGGTGCGCGATGCGGAATTTACAAAACACAACCTTGGCTTGCTGGCGCATGACACCATTGATGTTGTATTAACCTGGATTGATGACCAACAAAGAAAAATATACTCGCGGATAAAAGCAGAGCCCAAAAAAGATGCGAACGGTGCATTCGCCGGTTATATCGGTGCGGGAATCGACGTCACTGAACAAATGGTGCTAAAAGAGCAGCTTGAGCGTCATGCGCGCATTGACTACATCACAAAAACACTCAACAAACGCGCATTCGAAACAGCACTGAACGACTCTCTGTCGCTGTGTCGAACCACAGACACACCCTATACGCTCGGTTTGATTGATCTGGATAATTTTAAGTGTGTTAACGACACAAGCGGTCATGCAGCTGGCGACGACCTGCTTAAAAAACTAAAGCCAATCTTTACCAGGCATCTGGGTGAATCTTCAATTTTAGGCAGAATCGGCGGCGATGAGTTTGCCGTTATCATGAAGTCAGATCCACAGGCCGCTGCCGGACGCATTTCACAACTGCTGCTTAGCCTTTCCAGCACCACCTTCGAGTGGGGAACACAATGCCATACCATTGGTGCCAGCGTGGGGGTTGTTTTACTGGACGGTGAAAAATCATCGACAGAGATGTTGGCCATCGCAGATCGAGCCTGTTACACCGCCAAAGAAAACGGCAAGGGTAGTGTTGTTATCCACAATGAGGACTCCCGACAGAACGCTGCACTCACCAGTACATCAGGTGACAATCAACCACTGAAACCGGACCAGTCAGGTAGCCCGTTTATTTTGTTTCTGATTGATCACTTTACAACCCACGAGAAAAATATAGCCCACCTCATTGGCCAGACGCTCAGTGAGCAAGGCATTGGCTGCATGAGCTACCTTATTGATCATGCCCTGCCAGAACATAACCTCGCTAAAACACGCTCTGCATTAAGAATGGTTGCGGAGAACACCAATTGTACCGGCGTAGTCGTCCTTTCAAATAGCAGTCACTTTCGATCAGAAGTCAAAGATCTAAAACAACTGATCACACTCTTTGACGGCCTGCCGATGGTGAGTATCGGCACTGGTATTCAGGATATCAACACCGTAGCTATTGATAACAAAAATGGCATGCAGGCCATCATGAAACACCTGCTCGCTACACCCGAAAACAAACGGTTTTGCTTTCTACAGGGCCTGCCGGGCCATGTTGATTGCGTTGAGCGCGAGCAGGTATTCAGAGACACGCTGAGCGAGCACGGCATTCAAATTAACGAAGACCATATTCTTGAAGGTAACTTTTCTATCGCAGACAGTTACGACGCCATCGCCAAATTGCTGAAACAGGATGCCGCTATCGATGTCGTTGTCGCAGCCAATGATGTAATGGCAGTCTCTGCGATCAGAGCCATCACCGATAAAGGACTTAAAGTTCCGCAAGATATTGTAGTCACTGGCTTTGATGGCAGCCACCATGCGATTAACTCGAAGCCGCCACTGACAACCGCCCATGTATCGCACAGCGATATCGCAAAAAGTGCTGTAGAGTCACTGCTTGCACAAATGACCGGGGAATCGACCACACCACAGACAACAATGATCGCGGCCAACCTGATCGCCCGGCAATCCAGCGGTAGCCAGAATGCCGTCGAGAACGCCACTCTGGAAAAAGTAACAGGCACCGCCATCCTCGAAGAGTTAAGCACTGCGCTGTCACAGCCGGCACTGATTGGCCTGCTACAATCCAAATCATCGCATCGCAGTCTATCGGATCTATTTATGGACTGTTACCACCATGGAGATTCCGGCTTCAGCACAGCACTCGATACTGTGACGGTGAATGCAGGCACGTATAAATCAAAACACCCGATGACTACCCTGTTACAACTAATCACCCGCCTTATCGACTGCGAGGATTCAACAGAAAAGGGAATCAACGCTAACCGCGCACTGATAGATGCACAGGAAAAACTACAGTGCCTGGTGAGCCGCCTACACGAAGCTGAACAGTTCGATAAACTCAGGGACGCTCAACTACGTGAAAGGTTTAAACTGCACCTGTCACGCTGTAATGATACTGATTCGCTGCCCGGTATTATCGATGCAGGATTTTCGGCAATAGGTATCAGGGATGCATTCATATGGCTTTTTGCAGAGTCTGACGATGTGGCCAACAGATACAACACCGGCCTGGTTTATTCGTGTATTGATGGCAGAGCTCAAAACGACCTTATCAACGATAGCGAACAAAGCTATCTGCCTGCAAAATTCCAGAAAATAATCAAAAGCAGACACTTTGTAAAAAAGCCGTTGCATGCGCACGGGCACTTGTATGGATATTTGCTACTCATTCAATCAAGCACCGCACCAAACCTTCTTCATGAATTAGCGCACTGTATCTCTGATACGCTGTATAAGATTCAGCTTAACGCCCAGAACCAACTGCATACGCGGCAAATGCAGGAAATCAACAGCGAGCTTCGAAAAACCACCCGATACGACGCTGCCACCGGCTTTGCCAATCGATCACTATTTCTCAGTGAACTCACACTTATCACTGAGGACTGCAATCGAGTTTCCAGTGCAATGTCAGTGGTTCAATTCGAACTGAACGGATTCAAGGCATTGCAGGAAACACTGAACCACGAAGACAGTGACTATATCCTGCGCGCAATGGCAATAAGAATGTCTGAGTGTGTGGGTGATTTTCATCAGTTTGGCAGATTAGGCGACAGCAGCTTTGCACTGGTTCTCAAGGACACAGAGAACACCAGTGAGATAATAAAAAGCGTCCTGCACACCATTAATCAACCCTACGAACTACACAATAAAAAAATACTGCTGCGGATTTGCGCGGGAATTTCACTATTCCCCGAAGACGGCAACACCAGCCAGGAACTACTGCATAAATCCAGCACCGCGTTGCAACAAGCGATACAACGCGGCGACAACACAGTGATCACTTACGATCCCAACGAAGATACATCTGTCATTAATATGTGGCAGATTGATCAGGACATGCGGATCGGCATGGATAACAACGAATTCCATCTTCACTATCAACCGCGCGTTAACCCGGTCACAGGTGAAATTAAATCGTTTGAAGCATTACTACGCTGGAATAAAGACACACCGGAAGGCACAGAAGCAATCGGTCCGAACGTATTTATCCCGATTGCAGAAGAAAGCGGATTTATCACCACACTTGGCCGCTTCGCATTGACCGAAGCATGCAAGCAGGTCCGTCAATGGCGGGATGACGGACTCCACACCAAAGTGTCAGTAAACCTGTCAGCCAAGGAACTGGACCAGCACGATCTGGTTGCACGGATTCAAAGCACCCTTGCAGAATTTGATTTGCCAGTGTCCGCACTTGAGCTGGAAATAACAGAAAGTGCGGCTATTGCAGACATCACCGCCAGCATCGAAAAATTAAAATCACTGCAACAGCTGGGCATTGAGGTAGCGATTGATGACTTTGGTGCGGAGCATTCCTCGCTTAACTACCTGAAGGAACTACCCGCAAGTCATTTAAAACTTGATCGCTGTTTTATTAAAGACATCAAGGAAGCCTCTGGTGGCAATTGCGCCGATGCTGCAATTGTCAGGGCAGTAATTGCATTAGGCCATAGCCTGGGTTTTAAAATAGTCGCTGAAGGGATTGAAACCGAAGAACAGTGGGACTATCTGACTTCATTGGAAGTCGACGAAATTCAGGGGTATTTCTTCAGCCGTCCGGTAGACATGCAACAGGCGACTCAATTGCTGCATGACTACACGGTACAAGCCAGGCGTTCTGCCTGATCAAGGATCAGGCATTATCCTATTGTTACTCGACCATCAGGCCATATTGAAGCGCACTTTCCTGTAGCAATTCCCACAGCGAAAGTGCAAAGCCACGCGGTATGAATAACTCATAACCTGCAGCAGAGCGCCATAATGTGACTCCAACATGATGGAATGCGGTCGAGGCTACACTGTTAACGGGGAATGCAGAATCACGAAGATCAATGGGTAAATACCCGTTAAGCAACGTAGTAGCGTGCTCACCGCTTATTCGCAGCTGAGTGCGTGAATGCGATAGATCAAGCACAACAGATTCATCAGCGCCACCGCTTGCGGCACTCGCACCTACCACCCAGAACTTCAATGGCTCTATGCGCAGCAAGGCCAGATTTTCGTTCCCGCTGGCACAGGCAAACCCCGGTACCGAATCAATACCGCAGGCAGACGCTAGTTTCCCGGCCGCACTTGATACGGTTTCCGGCCATGCAGCCAATTGCCATAATTCAAGATCAGTGACTTCCCTGATCACCACGCCACGTTCAGATGATCCATGCCGACCCACAGTGTAGTGTCCGGCAAGTGCAGATACTCTTGGTACAGTGACGTTACCCATGCATGCGTTCTCCGGTTGGATCAACCATGTGAGGTGACACTATTTCAACATCGGTGTTGCCAGTGCGCACCGGATCAGCGGCCACAACGGCTTTACCACCCCAGGAGTCAGTGCCACCCGATATATACCCCAACCCTATCCAATGCCCCAGCGCCGGTGAGTGCGTTACTGCCGTTATCCACCCTTCTCCATGGCCTTCGATTTTGTGCTCTGCACAAAGTATAGAACCAGCCTTGAATTTCTCTGTCCGATCCTTTGGAAAAATACCCACCAGACGTGGCCGATCTTCTTTTGTCATCTCGGGTCGCTTGCGTAATGCGCTACCGATATAGGATTTAGTTTCTGAAGCCATCTTACCCAGGCCTGCATCATCAATCGTGACACGACCATCAAGCTCGACACCGGTCACATGGCCTTTTTCAATACGCAGAGCACCTAATGCCTCTGTGCCGTACAGACAACCATCCCGAAGCTTCGCTTGCACATCTAAAAGATCCATCAGGCTGTTAGCATAATCAGAACCGACATAAACCTCATAAGCCATCTCGCCGGAGAAACTGATCCGTGCGATCCGACAAGGCACCCCGTTTTTAAGCGTGGTTTCCAGCACCCCCATAAACGGTAACGCCTCGCTACTGATGACTGCGGCGTCAGCCAGACAACTTGCCAGTGCCGGCCGCGACTCTGGCCCTGCGACAGCAACACCCGCCCACTGTTCAGACACAGAGGTCACATGAACCTTTAATTCCGGCCAGCGGGTTTGCAGCAGTTCTTCCAACCACACCATCACTTTGGCTGCATGAGCCGTGGTGGTGGTCATGAAGTAGTCCGTATCAGAGAAACGCCACGTGGTGCCATCGTCCATCACAATACCATCATCACGCAACATAATGCCGTAGCGCGCTTTACCAATGGGAAGTTTGGCGAACGCATTGCTATAGACTCGATTGATCAACTCGGTGGCATCCGGCCCCTGAATGGCAATTTTACCCAGGGATGTCACATCACAAAGCCCCACTGTCTCTCTGGTGGTAGTGGCTTCACGAATATAAGCCTCGGTAATCGTTTCGCCTTCCCGCGCAAAATACCATGGGCGCTGCCATAAACCGGCGTCGACCATTGTCGCCCCATTGGCCAGATTCCAATCATGCATGGGGGTACGACGTAACGGTTTAAAGTGTGCACCTGCCCCGCGACCGGTTAACGCGCCCAGACTGATGGGGGTGTACGGCGGCCGGAAAGTGGTGGTGCCTACATCGGGAATTTCTTTCCCCAGTGCTTCGGCCATCAATGCCATGCCGATGATATTACCCATCTTGCCCTGGTCAGTTGCCATCCCCAGCGTGGTATAACGCTTTAAGTGTTCAACACTGACAAACCCTTCCTGGTGTGCCAGTCGAACATCATCTGCTGTGACATCATGCTGCGGATCAATGAAACTCTTTTGTGGCTGCCCTGCCAGTTTTACTTCGTAAAGTGGTTTGATTGGAGTTTCCCAACCCCCGGCAGCAGGCCCGCTTGCAAAGGAAATCGAACCCGATTTAATCGATTCAATCGCGGCACTTGCAGCCGCCCGGCCAGAATCTTCGCAATCACCGGTTCCCCACACACCCAATGCAGAACCTGCAACCTGAATGGCTTCAGTGGTTGGTGATGGAACGAAACAACAATTTTCTGCATCCCACACCGGCCTGACACCACGATGCGATAAAAGGTTCACCACCGGCGACCAACCACCTGACACCAGTAACAGGTCGCAGTTGTGATGATCACCATCCTGCCAGCCAGCGCTGCTTGCTTTTGCACTTTGAAAACCGCTGACCACTCTTGACCCCTTGGCTTGTAACACAGAGGCTCCGGTCAAAAGCTCAACCCCTTTGGTATCCAGCAACCCGGACACTGAATCCGGAATATCTGTTCGGGCATCAAGTACTTTGACATCTGCACCGGCCTTCGCCAGATTCAACGCGACTCCGTAAGCTGAATCATTGTTAGTGGCAATTCTAATGTTCTGACCCGGCAACACGCCAAAACGATTCAGGTAGGCATTCGCTGCATGGGCCGTCATGATGCCCGGCACATCGTTATCACCAAATGCAATGTGGCGTTCAAGTGCGCCAGTAGCAAGAATGGTATGTTTCGCGCGCAGCGTGATAAAGCGTTGCCGTGGCAAATGTGGATCAGGATCACCGATATGATCGGTTACCCGTTCCAGCAGTCCGGCAACACCATAATCGTATAAACCAAATGCTGTGGTTCGAGTCATCACACGCGCACCGGCAGATTTTAAGTCTTCAATAGCCTGAGTGCGTTTGGCTGCTGCATCTGCACTGCCCTGGTTCAGGTAATCGCCGCCAAGCTCAAAGTCCTGTTCAACCAGTACCACATCAAGACCGGCTTTCGCACAACTGCCAGCGGCTGCCAGACCGGCCGGCCCTGATCCCACGACCAACACATCGCAAAACAAATGACCATGTTCGTAGGAATCAGGATCGGGTTGTCTTGAGGCGGTCCCCATACCGGCTGCACGACGAATCACTTTTTCATACTGCATCCACAACCCGGTGCCTTTCTTTCCCCACTCCATCGGAGGAATACCCATAAAGGTTTTATAATAAAAGCCTGCCGCAAAAAAACGACCGAACAATCCGTTCACCGATCCCATATCGTGCCGCACACTTGGCCAGGCATTCTGACCAAACGCAGCCAGACCATTGTAGAGTTCCTGTGTGGTGGCCTTTACATTGGGATCACGCCGGTGGCTGACGCCAACGGTCACAATAGCGCCGGATTCTTCAACCCCGGATGACATAATTCCACGCGGCCGATGGTACTTAAAGCTTCGCCCCAGTATCGACTCACCGCCCGCCATCAATGCAGAGGCCAGTGTATCGCCCTGGAATCCTGAAAACTTCTGGTTATCCCAACGGAATTCGATCGGCTTGCTTCGATCAATCAAACCGCCCTGTGATAAACGCTTTGCCTGACTAGTCATTTGCCACCCTCTATCACCTTGGCTACACCATCATGAGCCAATCGCACACTGTGAATTTCGTGCGTCATGGTGTCTCTTTCAACCAGCAGCCATTGCCGGCAACCACTCACATGATGCCAGCTCTCGGTTTGCACACCACGGATGTTCTCACGTTGAAAAACAGCATCGAGCCATTGTTCAGCAGGGGCATCGAGCGGTGGATAAACCACGCTTCCGTCACCACCGTAAGTAAATTCACTGTGATCACGCTCACCACAAAAAGGACAATTAATACGAATCATATGCGGGCTCCTATCCGTGCAACTTCGGGTCAGGCCCGGCGCCGCGTTCATCAATATTGATACCGCGTGCGAAGCGTTCAAGGGTATGGTTGGCGATCACATCGTGGGGTCGATCATTGGCAATCAGATCTGCAAAGTACCAGCCTGAGGCAGGACTTGCTTTAAAGCCGCCATAGTTCCAACCGGCGTTAAGATATAAGTTACTCAATGGCGTTTTACAGATGAACGGCGAACCATCCATCGACATATCCATCACTCCCGACCAGTGCCGCAACAAGCGCACCCGGCCAAGGCAAGGCAGAATTGAAATGGCACACTCGGCGACATCCTGCACAATCGGCAGATTGCCGCGCTGTGCATAAGACTTATACCAATCAAGATCACCACCAAACACCATCCCGCCCTTATCTGACTGGGATATATAAAAGTGCGCGCCGCCAACCCCAAACACCACCACTTGATCAAGTAACGGTTTTAACGGTTCACTGACAAACGCCTGCAGCTTGTGGGATTCAATAGGCAGAGTTGAAAAACCGGCCATTTGCCAAAGCCGCGATGTATTACCCGCTACCGCAAAGCCGACTTTTTTGGCGCCGATTTTACCGCGCGTGGTTTCAAGGTGGGTCATGCGATCACCATCGCGCGTGGTACCGGTGACTTCGCAGTTTTGCAAAATATCAACACCCAGTGCATCGGCGGCCCGGGCGTAGCCCCACGCCACTGCATCGTGGCGGGCGGTGCCAGCACGTTTCTGCACCGCGGCACCCATAATCGGAAAACGTGCATCACTGCCATAATTCAGGTGCGGCACGTTGGCCTTGAGTTTATCAAGATCCCAGATCTCGGCATCTTTAGTACCGGTTAACTGCATAGTGTTATAGCGTTTGGCCGCACCATCAATCGCAGCAGGGCTATGCAACAGCGATATATGCGATCGCTGACTGAACATCACGTTGTAGTTCAGATCGTGGCTGAGGTCTTCCCACAGCTTCAGGGAATGTTCGTAGAACTGCCTGTTGCCGGGCAGATAATAATTAGAACGCACAATCGTTGTGTTTCGGCCTGCGTTACCACCGCCAAGCCAGCCCTTTTCCACCACGGCTATTCTTTTCTGGCCATGATTTTTTGCCAGATAATAGGCAGTTGCCAGGCCGTGCAGACCGCCGCCGACAATCACAACATCGTAATCGGATTTGGGTTCCGGGTCTCGCCATTGGCGATCCCAGCCACTTTGGCCTTTCAGACCATTGCGGAACACACTCCATGCAGAAAAACGTGTCATCTCAAGTGATAGTCCGGTTGTGGACTCAATCGCCGGCAGGCAGCGAGCAAGAACGTTGGTTGGATACGGGATAGCGTGACAATCAAAGGACAGCAATGAATTTCCCCGGATCTGACGCGATACCCGCAAATTCTATCGCAGTAATGAATGCGATGGGTATATTGAATTGGCCATATCCTGCGAAACCACCGAAAAATTAATTTGCGGTGTCGAAAAAACAAAAATCGGTGACGACAACGGAATAAGTGCCTGCAAACCACTTCTGTACCGCTTCGCCTGATGCGGTTATTGCGCCGCCAACTGCTGCTCGACCAGAGTTACCCAGTAAGACGACCCGATGGTCAGCGCATCGTCGTTAAAGTTGTAGTCACTACTGTGCAATGGCCGCGCATACGAACCTTCAATCCCGTTACCCATCAGGACATAGCAACCCGGCACCGCTGTCGCCATATGGGCAAAATCTTCAGAGAAGAGCTTCGGCTCACATTCACCATTGGTATGCCCTGGCCCCACCAGAGTCACACCGGCAGCCGCTGCCGCCGATGCTGCCAACGGTGCGTTAATTGTCGCTGGAAAAATGGTGTTGTAGGAAACCTCAGCCGACACATCATGGGCCAGACAGATACCCTCGACAATCTGACGCATCCGTTGCTCGATGGTTTGATTAATCTCTGGCGTCAGCGCCCGGGCATCGCCGCACAAGACCGCACTACCCGGCAATACATTGCGTTTACCATCAGTGATAAATTCCGTCACCGACACAACACCATTCAACCCCGGGTTAAGCTTGCGCGAGACGATCGTTTGCAACGCACCCACAATTTCTGATCCGACCATGATCGCATCCACCCCCATGTGCGGGAGTGCTGCATGGCCACCACGCGCCTGTATCTTGATTTCAAATAAACTTTCACTGGCCGTGATGGGCCCGGCCCTGGTAGCAAAAGTGCCGGTCGGCATACCGGGTATATTATGCATCGCATAAACGCTGTCTACCGGATGCTGATCAAACAAGCCATCCTTGATCATTGCCGGTGACCCAAGCCCGTGTTCTTCGTTGGGCTGGAATATAAACACCACCCTGCCATTGAAGTCGCCGGATTCAGCCAGGTATCTGGCGGCCCCCAGTAACATGGCGGTATGACCATCGTGGCCGCAAGCGTGCATCACACCCTCTGTTCCTGACTTATAGGCAAGCGCATTGGTTTCAGTAATAGGTAGTGCGTCGATATCGGCGCGTATACCGACGCTGCCCGTGCCATTGCCTTTTTGCAGCACCCCCACCACACCGGTTTGCCCGATACCACGATGCACCTCAAGCCCGAAAGACTCCAGCAACCCGGCTATTTTTTCAGCAGTTCGATGTTCATCAAAGCCAAGTTCCGGATGTTGGTGAAAATCATGACGCCACTCTGTCATCGCGGTTTTAAGTGTTTCAGTTTTCATCAGAGTGGTTCCCTGCGTTATTCAGCCTGGTTTTTTTTAAAAAGGTTCGCCCACGCAATAGATGGACATAAATAGCCATCAATGCCACCGCAAAAATTATTCGTGCCCACAACACACCGGAAATATGCGCCCCAAACAACATCACCAGCAAAGTATCATCGATCAATCCATGGCAAAGCCCGAGGAAGCTTATCACCAGGGCCGCATTGGCACGATCAAGCTTACCGGTTTCTATATCGCGAATAAGCAAACCCGCCCCGAACGTAAGACCCAGCGTAAAGCCCACGATAACCGTGTTAGCTGCCGACTTATTTGCACCGATTAAAAATAAAAGTGGCTGTATCACCCGATGAAGAAGCACCTCAATACCGATGGCTCGAATCACCTTAAGCGTTGTGACTAAAAACAAGATCACAAAGAATATTGTGACAAGCAGTTTTAACTGCGCCAACAGCCAGCCCGACCAACTGCTGTCAATTGCCTGTGGCTGCCACACCAACACACTGGGTTCCTGCAAAGTACCGGTCAACGCATAAGACCAATGCAATAGCCAGCCGAACAAAAAAGCACCGCCAACCCTCAGCACCACAGTAAGCCACCACGGCACACCCGCCTTTCGCGCCACCAGGCCTTCAACCGGAATAGAATGACTGATCACCAACAGCCCACCAAGCACAGTTGCCTGTGCAATGGTCAGTGGCTCCGCACCGGCAATATTAACAAACACAACCATCCCGGTAACAATGTTGGTTAATACCGCTGTCGCCCAGACGATACCCAGCACCGAGGGCAGACCCATCAGACTCATCAACGGCGCCATCGCGTCACCAAGCAACGCTACCACACCCGCTAACTGCAGCACTTTGACCACAACAATAGCCGGGATGAGAATTTTGATCAGGGCAAGGTAGATGGCAAACGATTCACCCAGACAAATGCCTGCCCAATGCTGAATCCACTGGTATAGCGCGCGCAAAGACGTCACCAGCAACTACTCACTAACATACGATGACTCCGGTCAGTTATTACCGGACTATACATTACGCCACTGGTTGGAAAATACTCTCATACGCGACAACAACCCTGATTCGCGTTACTTGTGCAATAGGGCGCTATCAGCTACGGCGCGACAGTGGGTTGCTGATCTTCTATCCAGGTACCGATACCATTATCAAGATTGTAAACGGTATCTATCTGCTTACCCAGCCACTTACTGATGATCGAGGAACGGACACCGGAATGGCAGATCAATATGACCGGCTCACTGATATCTATTGCCTTGCTTAACTTCTCGAACCACTGGACCGCATCGTAACTTCCCTGGGCATCGAAAAACGTCATCAACTTGCTGCCCTTTATCACACCTGTGGCGGTCCACTCTTCTTCGCGACGCACATCGATCACGGGCACTCCCTGTGCTTGCAACTCCTTGAGCTGCTGGCTATCAATATCGATGACATCGGCACGCAGCGGAGTCATCGCAAGGCATCCAATCAACAGCAGTAAGTACATTGCATGAGCAGGTAAAAGTGTCATTGACGGGTTCTCGCGGGCGCTGGTGTTCTGTGCCCATTGGGCACCCGGCAGCGCTGTAAGTTCCAACGACACACATAATTGCATGCAAACATTTGAATATATAGTAAAGTACTCATCAATCTCACTTAATCAGTAAACAAGCAATGACATCTGAATTCACCCCGATTTCCTCCCTGATCGGCGGCATGATCATCGGCCTTGCGGCGGTGGTACTCATGGCGACCAGTGGCCGTATCGCAGGCATTAGCGGCATCACAACACGGCTGTTACCCCCATGGAACAACAACGGCAAAGATTTATTAGCCCCGGCTGCGTTTGTGATTGGGCTGTTATCAGCAGCCCCGGCCACCAGAATTTTCTCCGGTGAATTTCCGGTACAGGTGATGGTTGCCGGCGTGCCTTTATTAGTATTTGCAGGCCTTCTTGTAGGGTTCGGATCAGGATACGGCAATGGCTGCACCAGTGGCCATGGTGTCTGCGGCATCTCTCGAACCTCATCACGATCCATTATTGCCACAGCCACGTTTATGTTAACGGCCGCTGCCACTGTGTACATTTTGCGACACGTGATCGGAACAGCAATATGAACCTTTTATCATCACTGGCCGCGGGCCTTATCTTTGGCGTTGGCCTGATCATTTCCGGCATGGCCAATCCGCTTAAGGTCCAGAATTTTCTGGATATCTTTGGTACCTGGGATCCCAGCCTTGCCTTTGTAATGGGTGGTGCCATTGCAGTCACCCTGCCCGGCTACTTTTTGTTGCGAACAAAAACGCAACGTCCGTTGTTTGCAGAAAAATTTCAATGGCCTGCCAGAACCGACATTGACGCAAAGCTACTAACCGGCGCGGCACTTTTCGGTGTTGGCTGGGGAATCGGTGGTTTTTGCCCCGGCCCTGCACTCACATCTGTGGGTACCGGATTAATGAGTGCAGTGATCTTTGTGATCGCCATGCTTGCAGGACTCTTTGCGGCAAAAAGATTAAACCCTGGTGTTGCATAAAATTTCGAGTCCAGGAGCTTATAGAGCGGTATAAAAGGCGTTGCACGGAATTTTTACTGAATTGAGCCTATTCATTCTAAGTGATATTCAGGAAAAGTGAGTACAGCGCCTTAGATGCTGCTATAGAAGCAGCGCAGCGGTTCTGGGCCGCAATTTTTTGCAACACTATGGCTTAGCTTCGACCACTGATCCGGCACGATCAAGCATCGATCCCGCGACAATCGCGGCAGCCCCGCCAGCAGCTATTCCCCACCAGCCGGTCTGTGCAACAGAAGACCAGATTTCTTCCGCATTCATCGCTACAATCGCTGCGGTCCCGATGGCCCCCATACACATGACCACGTTGAACCGATACAGATATCCGTAAGCCACAAGTGCTACGAGCACTACCGCACTGGCCAGGGTGATCAAGAACGGTGTTGAAAACAAACTCACCGCAACCAGCGCTATCGTCGACACTCCGACTAACGCAACACTCAATTTACGGGCAAGCGATTGATTGGGAGACACACCGTTCAGATCAAGCGTAACCAATAGCAGTAGAACCGCCCCTGCTATCGTTGACCATTCAGTACGCCAATAATGATCAATGACCTCTGTACCGGACACTCCGATCACCAGTGCAGCAATGGCTGCGAAAATTGTCAGAAACGCAGAATAAGCATCTTCTGTCCTTCGCGATGACATCAACTGTCGAACTGTCAGGTAAAAACCAGCCCCTAGCGTCAGTACCAGTACGCCGCTCACTTCGTAGAGAAACATGCTTCGGACCAAAACAATGACCGGAGCGACAAACAACAGAGCCAGTGCAAAACGCCCCTCAGCAGTTTTCAGCACCAGTGAATCTTTTGAAAACCTCTGACACTGCCACCAGGCAATCGCCGCTGCAGTTAACGAAAGTATTGCCGCCCAGAATTCTTCACGCACTGGTACAACCAGCACCACACTGCCAACGAGCAAAGTGATGCTTAACCAATTCCGTGCTGTTCGTGCCAGCACGGAAAAGCCCAGCCAGACCACTGGCAGCAATACCGCCATACCGCTTAAGGTAGCCATGGTGATATCGGCCATACTGGCTGCCTGCCAGTGAGCAAACTGCGGATAATTGATCGCCATGTTATCGAGCGGCATCACAGAATAAATAAGCGCACCGAAAACGGTAAAATTAACTGGCACAGATAAAAGCCCCAGACTGATAAACACGCGGCTCCCGCGTTGTTCTTTAAGCAGGATACTCATGAGCAGTCCAGCGGCCGTCAGCGCGGCTGTCAAACCCAGCATGGTCAAAAAGCGCTGAAGGTCATTAACGACTTCGACGCCTTCCAACAGAAATAGCCCCATTGCCACAGCAACCGCTAACGCGCCGGCCATACGCAAACAATCAGACAACGTTGCATATTTCCGCACCACTTGAAAGAAGGTTTCTTTCACTTCAGTGGTTTCTATTTCAGTCTCGATTGAATCGGTTGCAGCAGTATCAGAAAGAGGTTGCGTAGCCGCTGTCATTACATTACTCATTACGGTCTCCTTGTCGCTTCAATAACTCATCAAGCTCGGCTTCTAAAAGCTGATTCTCCTCAACGGTATTGAATGCCTCTGCTAATTCATCGGTGTCCTGATAAATGGTTACTGAGGAATCATTTAATATTTCAACTTCACTCACTGATACTTCCCAACGCTCGATTGCCGCTGCTGCATCATCGCCGACACCACCATCAAGAGACTGCACAATTTGCCCGGCTCTTGATGCAGCCTCTCTGGAGCGCATCTGATTACGTTGATTTTCGAGCGCCTGAACACGATTGCCGGATTCATCAATACTGCGCCGTACCTTTGCAATCACATTATCCAATTCATGCAACTGCCCCCGTGCGACAGAAATTTCACGTTCGCGTTGCTTGCGTCTTTGCACACAAGATAACGCCTTCTCCCGATCATGTTTTGCCACTGAAAGTGCTCGTTCATTCCATAGCTCTACTTCACTCGCAAGTTCGGCCACCCGGTTTCGTTGGCCCAGTGCTTCCTTTTCCAGACGGCCCAGACGAACCCGGGCTCTCGCTACTGCCTGACGACTTTCTTTCAATGCCGCATCGACAACCGCCTCATGGTTTTCGATGGTGGCCAGTGTCCGATCAACACTGCTGTGGACCGTGGTCACAAACCGTTTCAATAGACTCATTGCTATTTCCCTTCCTAATGAATGTGGGAGGAGTGTCGGCTGCAGAACTATTTTGCGCCACCTTTTCAGAAATCGTCTAAAATTGACGAACCAATGGTTCTATAAAGCTGCACTTTCATGGCACAGGCGACTCGACTGGTTCAAGAACTCAAAAACCAGCTAAAGCAAAAAGGGGTGACCTATCGGGCACTCGCAGTGGAACTCGATCTCTCGGAATCCGCAGTGAAACAAATGTTCGCCAGTGCCAATATGACACTGGCACGCCTTGATCGAATTTGCGAGATCATTTCTCTGGAGCTTGGCGATCTGGTGCAGGAAAGTGAAAATTCGGGGCGTCAGTTGCAAAGCCTTTCACTGGAACAGGAAGCCGAATTGATCGGCGATCCAAAGTTGTTGCTGACAGCCTATTGCCTGGTGAATCACTGGACGTTTGCCAACATACTCGAACGTTATGAGCTCACCGAAGTTGAAGGAATTCGTTATTTGGCGAAACTTGATCGAATGAAGTTTATTGAGCTACTGCCCGGCAACCGGGTGAAGCCATTAATTGCCAGTAACTTTAACTGGCAACCCAATGGTCCTATCGAAACCTATTTTCGAAAAGAAGTGCAAGGCCCGTTCTTTAATACCAGCTTTAACGAAGACGGGTGCCTGAGGTTAGTTAAAAATGGCGATATTTCACAGGTCGGACGACAACAGCTTCTTGAAAGACTGTATTCAATCGGGCAGCTATTCGACGACACCGTCAGAGAAGAACGCAAACTCCCACTGGAACAACGCCAGGGCACCACGATGGTGCTCGCCATAAGACACTGGATGTTTGAAGCATTCAGCGCACTTGAACGTAAGTGATCAACGCACCTGTTCAGGGCAAGGCAATAAAGAACGTCTTTTAATTGTGCCGCGAAAGTTCAGTCAGGGCTGCCATCGTTAAGCCCCTGGATGAATGCTCATTAATGTCACTGCCTGGTGATAAAAAATATTTATCCGCTAATTTCCTCACAGTGATAATTCAGGTGCGTAGTCAACCGATGACAGCAGCAACCTGCATTAATAGCAGCAGACTCCAAAACTCAAGCCTTCGCTGACCCGGTTTATCAAGCGAGACCACGTCAAGCACCGAAACCGGCAGATCGGAAAGCAATCACACTGATTCGCCCTATTATGCATTGCAGTTCTCATTATTTACCGCCGTTTTTAATTGCTTAACAGTTCTGAGCATACGAGTGCGATAACATCCCCTCTATTACTCGATGACAGGGTCCTTCGAGCCTGGCAACGGGCCAGGATGCTGATAAAGATCAGCTTAAAAACTATTGATGTAAGTTTTTTGAAACACCTGTAGTAACTTATAAATTTAGTAAATCAAACATGGCTAAAAACATGACCAAAAAACGAATACTGCCACTCGCAATGACTGTTGCTTTCGGATTAAGCGCATGCGGCGGTGAGCAATGGGGTGACACCAACGACGGTCTCCCCAATACGGGCACCGGCACATTGGGTGATGGCACCGCAACGACCTTACTATTGGTCGGTGGCCTGGTCGGCGTCGGAGCAATTCTGAGCAACAGCGATAGTGACTCAGGCGTAGTGGTCACTACTGCCGGCAATGGCGCAACCGGAGGTGGCTCTACAGGTAATACTGAAGGTACAACCGGTGGCACTGATGGCTCTACAGATTCCGGAGGTAATAGCACTGACGGTGATAACGGGTCGGGTAACGGTACTGATGGGTCAGGCGGAACCAATGGCTCCAATGACGGCACCGATGATGGATCAAATGGCGACACCGGTGGAACAAACGGGAACAACGGGTCTGACAATGGCACCGACGGCTCAAACAACGGTACAGATGGTCAGAGCGGAAACAGTGGTGCAGATAATGGCACTAATGGTTCCGGTTCAGATGGTGGTAACAATAATAGTGGTGATAACACCGACAATTCAGATAACGGCGGTGGCACTGGTACTACCGATGGATCAGGCACTAACACCGGTGGCACAGACGACACATCAAATCCTGACAACGATCCATCAACAATACTGGTTGATAATCTGGAACCACCAGCGTGGTTACTGGGCATGTGGCGTGGCACAGATTCAAACGGGGTATCTCAAACTGCTTTTGGTAGTGCACAGGAAATAGGTATTGGTAATACAGGTTCTCCACTAAACGGATACTCGAATATTCCGGAAGTGTGTCTGCATCTATCACAAAGCGATGACAACGTTTTTGAATACAATGTCTGGTACCCCACTGCTGACGGCAACGATGTAATCATCAATGAAAGATGGGAAAACAACGGTGACGGTACTCTGTTATACACAGCATCCGGTCCGCGTGAAGATCAGTTCATCATGTACTCAACCAAGGCCAGCAACTACCTGGCACCACCACAATGGTTACAAGGCAAATGGCAAGGTGCCTCAGCCAATGGCGACGCAACAAAAATTGCGGATGTCAGCTCAGGCAATATCACCATCGGTGATCAGGGTGGAAATCGCACCAACTTGTATGATCTCGCCAGCCAGCCAAAGAGCGTTGTCAGGGTTAATCAGGATGACGGGCGCAATTATTCTGTCACTGTAGTGACATCGGGCGCTTCTCCTCAAACGGTCAGTCATACATTTAACAGCACAGGAAACAATACGCTGAACTACATGGGTTCGGCAGGCCAGGCATCAATGACAAGACAGTAGTAAGCGTTAATGGCTTGAAACTGACAAGTCATTCTTTAAGACAAGCCCCGGTAATCCAGCAGATTGCCGGGGCTTTCTTTTTGGGACTAACGCCGTAAAGGCACTAGATTAACAACGGCCAAAGCGATTACTCCCGCCACCAACCCCCAGAAAGCAGCACCTACACCAAACAGAGTGACACCGGATACCGTGACCAGAAACGTGATAATCGCAGGCTCACGTTCAAGGGGATCCTCCATCGCAGATGCCAGACTACCGGCAATCGGTGATAGCAACGCAAGGCCTGCAATGACGAGCACTATCGCTGTTGGAATTGAATTCAAAAACGAACCGACAGTCGCACCAAAAATGCCGAGCATTAAATAAAAAACACCCGCAAAAAAGGCAGCAACATAACGTTTATCGCGATCTTCATGAGCATCACTGCTCATACAGAATGCAGCGGTGATCGCAGCAAGGTTTAATCCCAGACAACCAAAAGGCGCTAATAACAAGGACGTTAAACCCGTTGTCACTATGATGGGAGAAACATCGGGTTCATAGCCTGCTGCGCGCATAGTTGCCACACCGGGAATATTTTGCGACGCCATCGTTACCGTAAAGAGCGGAATGGCAATGCTTACCACAGACTGCCAGCTAAACTGCGGAAAGACAGCAACCGGCTGCGTTAGTAATAGATCAACTGAGTCAAATCGAAAGCCCTGAACCACGGATACGATCAGTCCGGTGAGCAGACACAGCACAATCGTATGCCGTGGCAGCAACCGACGTGTAATCAGATAGCAAACAAACATGGTCAGTGAAAGCACAAACGCACTTTCCATCGAAAGAAAGACGTTCATGCCGAACTGCAGTAGAACTCCGGCCAGCATCGCACCTGCGATAGAGGCTGGAACCCGATCCATCAACCGCTCAAACCATCCAGTGATGCCACACAGAATAATAAGACAGGCAGATACGATAAACGCACCGATCACTTCCGGCAGCGAAAATCCAGCGGCACTGGTGACCAGTAATGCAGCACCCGGTGTAGACCATGCCGTGACAACAGGGCTTCGAAAGTAGAGCGTTAAACCAATAGTGGTTATCCCCATCCCGACACCCAGTGCACCGATCCACGAATTAATATGCGCCGGCGATGCACCCGACGCCTCTGCGGCCTGATAAATAATCGATACCGTGCTGAGGTAACCGACCATAACAGTGACAAAGCCAATTATTACGGCCGATAAAGATAGATCCCGGGGAATCGACTTAAGCGTATTAAAAATGGCGGTCATATGATTTTGAGAGTAATGGAAGCAAGTGAACACTGAGTATCGATTTCACATTGGGACTCAGCTAAACAAATATCTATTCAAGCTGCTGCAACAACTTACTGCTTAATCCCCCTGTTAAACGGGCGTAGTCCTTAAGTGCTGCACGTCCACCAGCGGCATAGACAGCCGCAGCGTTTAACAACTCACCTAACTGATGGGCGCTATTATGATCCAGCTGACAGTGGGCGCCACCACTGAGTTGTGCAAACTGCTTAAATGCACTTGCTGCTGCGATGTCATACCCTTCCTGAAAAATAAACAACGGCACACTCAACAACTTAAGTTGACCTGCAAGCGCACCCAGCTTATCGACAGATTCTTCCATGCAATCTCCCACGTAAACCACGGCGTCTACCTGCCCGTCTCTCGCTTCATTAAGTGTGTGCTTTAGTACTCTTTCAATCTGGGTTTGACCCGCCAGACAACTCACAGATGACATCAGGCGTAGAAGATCCATAGGATTAGACAGCCACTTGGACGACTTACATTCCTGATAGCCACGAAAAAAAACCAACTGTAGCTCAAGTGACCCGATAGCGCTGCTTCGGGCAAACATATCACCCTGAAGCTTACACGCCATATCCCACGTTGGTGCGCGACTGGCAGTGGCATCCATAGCAAAAACAAGCCGCCCCGATCGATCGCCACGGTGCTTTTGCGGCATGTTATCAAGCTTTTCAAGAAAATCAGAAACCTGGCCGGAAGTGGAAGATTTTTTAAGTTGCCCGGTTTTTTTATTCATAGTGACACTCTACCGTAACCCGCCAGAATTTTTTCCACAGCCTTCAGCACTCACTAATCCTGATGCGATATCAGTGCGATTCCAACAACCCGGTGACACACTGATCTACCACCTCAGTTATGGCCTGATCAATATTCACTGCGATCACATTTGTTTCTGCACCAGGGTCTTCCAGAGTTGAAAACTGACTCTCTATCAGTGCAGCAGGCATAAAGTGATCTGCACGACTGGACTGGCGCCGGGTGATCAATTCTCTGGAGCCATTCAAATAAACAAATCGTAGTGATGCCAGGTTTGTTGCAAGCCGTCGCCGGTAACTTAGCTTAAGCGCTGAACAGGCGATAACGATTGATTGGTGTTGTGCAAATTCTGCACTTAGCTTATCGCGAATCGAATCCAGCCAGGGCCAGCGATCATCGTCAGTCAGTGCAATACCAGCTGACATTTTTTTGATATTCGATGGCGGGTGTAGATCATCGCCATCATAAAAGTCTGCACCCAGTCGACCCGCCAATTGCGCACCCACTGTGGACTTACCACAACCACTGACCCCCATCACAACAATGCAATGTGTAAAACGATCAGTCACCGGCAAAGTCACCCTGCATTACTCATTTACAAGCCATCGTGGATAACACGAAAGCCGACGGTTCGATCACGAAAGACCGGTGCTTCATTACCGCGATAACTTGATCGCGCATAGTCTGCTTCGTTGTACCACGAACCACCACGCATCACATGCCGCGTGCAATCCTTGATCGATACAGCCGCTGCGTTATCACCGCGGCCAAAATAGTTATCAGTCCAGCAGTCCTCTACCCACTCCCACACATTTCCGTGCATATCATAGAGGCCATATTCATTCGGTGAAAAACTACCCACCGGTGCAGCCTGCTGACCGCCCCACTCACTGCCACAGCCAGCGCAATTGGCTGCATCCAGTAATTCTTCCCCGGTATAGAACGGAGTTACCGTGCCCGCACGCGCTGCGTATTCCCACTGTGCCTCGGAGGGGAGTCGATAAACTTTACCAGTCCGCTTACTTAGCCACTGCACATACCCCTTCGCATCATTCCAACTGATGTGTGTCACCGGACGACTATATTCAGTGGCCATAAATTGCGGTGGTGGCATATTATTATCGATCGCATAAATACGATACTGTTCCATCGTAATTTCATGCTTTGACATACTGAATGCTTCAATCGAGACTTCCCGCATAGGCTTTTCATCTTCAGCACCAGCTTCACTACCCATCACAAACTTACCCGCCGGTATTGCAACCATGACCGGGGCGACAAACTCAACGTTGTTCGAATTTCCCGGTGCGGCTTTTGGAGCCTCAACTTTTTTCGATTTATCTGCATAGTTAGTAATAACGGCTTTATTTTTATCATCACCTTCTTTATGGCCACCGTCACCCGTTTTACCAGCAGCAGATATCGCCTCTTTCAATTCCAGCTGACCCTTTACATTGTTATCAAGCCGCACTGCAGATTTAAGTCGTTGAGATGCCATCTCTACCTGACCGTTTTTTATCGCAGCACGCCCCAGCACCATGTATACACGCGAGATATACTTTTCACCGTTAACGGAGTAGTCATGGGTGGGTAATATCTGACGGAGCTCACGGATTTTCTGCAGAGCATTATTGCCCTTGGGGCGCATTAATCGCCGCGCCTGTAGATCAGCTGTAATCCCGTCGACCAGAACCGACTGCTCGCTGGTAAAAGTATCGGTACTTACTTCAGTGGATTCTAACGGCAGCGTAGCTGCTTCAGGGAGAGTGGATGACTCGTTAAAGCACACCTGTCCGGCGCATTCATTCTGCGCATGGGATGGCGTTACCATCAAGGTGGCAGCGATACAAGTTAACCATAAACCCAACAACCCGGACTGACGCTTTAAAGGGATCTTCACTCGGTTTGGGACTCACTATCTGTTGAGCAGAGCAGCTGTATTCACAGCTGACAGGCGACCGCATATTGTACCTGTTTGCCCCCCTGCGCGCGAGTAGTGCGCTTTGGTGTTAGCCGCCCTGCCGCGACACAATTGCTCACGACCACCCTGTTGACAGCTTGCTGCAGATTAGCCCAACGCTGGATTGAAAGCGCCCGGCAGCAAGGCGTTAGCCAGAAAGTTGCTGCACCGTGGGTTTCGGCGTAGCAGGCTTGGGTTTGATTTTTATTCCCAGGCGTTCCAATTCCCGCTGCAGGGCCTGTACATCCCATGATCCGGCAATATAATGACGCGGGAAAGTCACGCGGACTTCCTCGAGCCAGAACGCCGGTTGCAACTGCCCCGGGTTCCAGTCAGAAACCAATCGATGGCCGATTATTTTCACCTGAGCTTCACTGATTTGAATTCGATTCAGGTGAATGGGCCGCCCCTGATGATGCCCGACCCGAATCGCCTTCACTGCGATGCGATCAACCAGAGCAACCGGCACCTTCACCCGCTGCACACTCATGGTCGACGTGACACGAATCTCGACCATAGAAGAATCACTATGTGGCTGACTCTGTGTACCGATCAGTCGATCACCTTTTGCGGCCGAATCTAAAACATCGTCGTTACCAGCCACCGCTGTATTCACCGCAGCAACCAGCGCCAGAAAAACCAGCCACCCGTGTATTACCATTTTCATTTCAATTCTCCATCGGCTAATGGCGCATCGTTGTTCGCGGTCGCGGGCTCGTTGCCCTGGTGTTTTTCTCCAGCCTGAGAGAAATCACCGGCACAAATCTGTTGAACTCCTGCGACGAGATGTCGCTCCGCGAATGCAGCAAGCCTGGCACTGCGGGTAATTCTGTATTCTTTCAGATTACCCTTGTTAAAGGCCTGATACTGCAGCAAGCCGTAACGATCCGACAACACGGGTAAAGTCCGGTTCAGCAGTCGTTTGCGGGCGTTGCCCCGCTGATCAGCACTGGCGTTGCGATTAATCATTGCATCTACCAGCCCGCCAGCGGTGTAAGCCTCGTTATTCAACAAGCACAGCAAGCAGATAATTGATGACTCTGATTCACGAAGAATCCCGAGATTTTTAAGCTCTACCTTGCTCTCAGCCAGCGGCTCAAGCCGGCATTCATCATAAAGAAAGGTTTCAACCTGGCTCCATAAGGAAAACATCAATGCCATCTGAGCGATCTGAGATGCACCGTTGTAAGGCGGCACCTCAATTTGACTGGTGGTCTCAGCCTGCCAATAGGTGTTCACACCCAGTGAAGCTGAAATCGGTCGCGATGCAAACGGCTCAGCATCCGACAGCATTTGCTGCGGACCTTGATTCTCCTTACCTATCGCTGATTTTGGCATACGGGGCTCGTATCTGCTTTTGGACCTTTATAGCAATGGAGTTTATCTGCAATTTATCAAGCCACAAGCCGGTAAATTTTACCCGCCCTGCGGCATAATTAACGTCTTCTACTATTGAGAAACCCGACAAAACACTCGATATGCCTTGCCGGGTTAATGAAGCTAAGTCAACTGCATTGATTAGTCAGCGACCTATTCAGCCAGTGTTAAGGCTGTAAAGAGCGGATTGTTGTTGCGATGAATTAACACGGCGACCGGATCACCCGCAGGAGCTTCCTTAACCAGTGTAGCCAGAGCATCAACACTCTCTACTGCTTGCTGGTTAAAGGACACTAAAACATCCCCTTCAACAATACCGGCCAGTCCGGCAACACCCTCTGGATCAACCGAACTCACTAACACGCCTGATTCAACGTTACCTAATTCGCTACGCTGTTCCTCCGTCAGTTCAGTGACAGTCACCCCCAGCCTGGAATCATCCTCAGCGGGAACGCTACTGGTTTTTATCACTTCGCGATCTTCAGCAAGTTCTGCAATCGTTACCGGTATGATTTTCATCTCACCTTTACGCAACACCTCAACATCGACTGACTGCCCCACCGGGATCACACCCACCAATGGTGGTAAGTTTGATGACTGACCGATCTTTTTGCCGTTAAAAGAAAGAATAACATCCCCTGTTTCAAGACCCGCTTTATAAGCAGGACTATCCGGAGTGACCTTAGAGATTAAGGCGCCTTCAGGTCGATCCATACCAAAAGATTCCGCCAGGTTTAAATCAATATTCTGAATCAACACACCTAACCAGCCACGACTTACATAGCCATTGTCTTTCAGTTGCCCGACAACCGTCTTAACAACATTAGACGGAATCGCAAACGACAGCCCCATGTAGCCACCGGAACGAGAGAAGATCTGCGAGTTAACGCCAATCACCTTGCCTTCGGTATCGAACAACGGACCGCCGGAGTTACCCGGGTTTACCGCTACATCAGTCTGGATAAACGGCACATAGTTTTCGTTAGGCAGACTTCGTGATAACGCCGACACAATACCTTGAGTCGCTGTATAGTCAAATCCAAACGGCGTTCCTATCGCCAACACCCACTGCCCTACGTTTAAAGCACCAGAGTCACCCAACTCAAGCGTTGGTAATCCGCTTGCATCTACTTTAAGCAAAGCAACATCAGTACGTGGATCTGCACCAATCAAGGTAGCACGATACTGCCGACGATCAGGCAGCGCGACGGTGATTTCAGTAGCGTCAGCCACCACATGGGCATTGGTCACGATGTAGCCATCTTCGGACAGGATAAACCCTGAACCAAAACCGTTGCCACGGCGACTGTCAGGCATTGGTCCACCGCGCGGATCTACTTGCGGGTTACCTTCAAAGTACTTGCGAAAGAATTCCGGAACCTCATCCTCATTGAATTGTGGTGAGTTGCGCTGACCGGATGTCATCTTCTGCTCTGTCGCCACAGAAATTTTGACAACGGCCTTGCCTTTGTCTTTCACCAGTGTTTCAAAATCAGGTAACGCCAGCGCCATGGCATTGCTCGCAAGCATCACAGTCATCGCTAATAATGCGGCGAGCCTGGCAAACAAGCCCGTGGCTTGTGCAGATGGCGGGATTGTTTGCATCAAGGCACCCGCGCTCCCACGCTCTACTGGTTGCAATGTTTTTATCGTACTCTTCATCAGGTGTTCTCCCGGATTAGATTTAAAGTGAAGTGATTAAAACGCAGTACCCACGCTTTAACGGGTCAGCCTTCTGATCCAGAATTTATGGACCATCAGGTGTTGAAGAGACAATACGGCCAATCCGGAAAATTCAAAAACAGGTAGTTTTAACCGGGTAAAAATCACCCGCCCGATTTATTCATGCGCTACATATCGCGCGCGCAGCCTGCCGGAGGGTCGTTTATACTTGGGCCTATGACAAATGAAACCGTATTTACCCTGCTTGGCACTGGATCCTCTGGTGGCGTTCCCAGAATCGGCAACGATTGGGGCGAATGCGATCCCGACAACCCCAAAAACAGACGGCGTCGCTGTGCCCTGCTGATTGAAAAATCCAATAGCGATGGCAAAACCAGCGTTCTCATAGACACCGGGCCCGATATGCGGGAGCAACTGCTTACCGCCAATGTGCAAAACCTGGATGCAGTGCTACTGACTCACTCACATGCCGACCATATCTTTGGCATGGACGACCTCCGTCAACTTGCTATCCGCTATAGAAAGAAAGTCGACGTCTATATGGATGCATCGACCTCTGCACCGGTAATGCGGGCTTTCGGCTACTGCTATCAACAGGCAGAAGGCAGCAGCTATCCGGCGATTTGTGCGGAGCACAGAATTACCGCATCCACATCATTTACTATTAACGGTGATGGCGGTGATATCGAAATAATGCCGTTCGAGGTCCAACATGGCGATATCTGCGCACTGGGGTTTCGAGTCGGCGACATCGCCTATCTGCCAGATGTAAAAACGGTTGAACTACCGGCAAGTATTAAAGCGACACAAAACCTTGATGTACTGGTACTGGATGCACTGCGTTATACAACACACCCCACGCATATGAATGTTGACGAAGCAGTCGCCTACATCCAACACGTGAAGCCAAAGCACGCTTATCTCACCAACATGCACAATGTGATCGATTTCGAAAAGCTACGCACTAAACTACCCGCTGGAATCGAACCCGCCTTTGACGGATTGCAATTACGCGTTGAAGACCAGGGCTTACAATAAAACCACTCAACGAATAATACAGAGACACAATGGCCGCAACTAACGGAATGAACCACCTGGGTCTGGCAGTAAAAGACCTGACTGCCAGCACTCGTTTCTTTGTCGGCCCTAGTGTTGCAAAAAATTTCGAGTCCAGGAGCTTA
>JAVCKV010092863.1:0-20773 GCA_032274145.1 Herpochondria borealis | reverse complement strand
ACAGCTTCAACAGGCAACTCAACAATCTATTTGGAAGATAAAGAAGATTCCTTTGGCTGTCGCACCTCTGCACCAACTGCTAAAGATGATACCATCAACCTCCCTAGAGAACCCATTTGGATTTGCATGGCAGAGACAAAATTTGATTATGATATGAAGGATTTTGATTCTAATATGAAGGATTTGGATAAATTTACAGGAGACTCCAATGAGGGAAAGAGAGAGAAGCACTACCAAGGCTGGAAAGAGACTATCCTAGGCAAAGATGGCCCAAAGGATGCCACAGAAATGGAAGCAGAAGCAGAAATGGAAGCAGATGGAGGCAATCCAAAAAGAGATGATACTGATGGAGACAATGAGGACACAAATAATAAAATGGAAGAAGACAACAATTCAGGAGATGCTGGAGGAAAAGCAGAAGAAGGCAACAACGGTGCTGTGTAAGAGTAGGTATCTCAAATGATTATCGCAGTTATCTATTCTCATCTCCACTTTGCTTCGAAATCGTTCGACCAGCGTGGAACACGTTCTTTTTCCGAGAAATGTGAACCGAAAGGATGGTGTGCTGCAATTGCACGTTAATAATGGGCCCTCTGAAAGCGCAAAACTTGGATGCTCATACGTTACACTTCATACATGCGTGTGATTCTAATCTCTTGCATTTTCAAGCAGGTACCACTTGACACTGCATTAACCAGTTTTCTAAGGACTCTCGCTGTCTTATCTTAATTAATCAACAAAATTACTAACTCGGATTCCCCCCTCACATAAATTATGCCCCGATTGCCTCAAGTGAAGATTATTGCAATCTTTTTTCAATTAGCGCGGTCGAAGAGCTCATCATCGAAGGAGGATAAATAATCAACGCATACTTTTAGGGGACAATTTACATGGCCAGCATCATGGAGAAGTCCATAGACTCGACTTGGCGCCCTAAAATCTTATTCCAAGCACTGCAGTTATGTTTAATTAGCAGTTTGCCCCGTAAAAGGGGCCTGGTGAGTTTCGAGGATATATCGTCTACGGTACAGCACTTTAAATACCTGATATAAGTAATTATACTTTAAATTACTTTGTTAAAAGGACTGTAGAGAGCGCTCCGCGCTCTGTGGATGGACGCGGGTAACAGTACGCTCGCTGGTCCTGAGACACGGGGGTAGGAAGAACCGCGCCGAAGAAGGTAAGTAGCGTCTCAACGATGGATTCAAATTCCAGGGACAGCGCAAATTCCTCCGCCGCTGTGACCATGTTCACACCGGTGACGCATCCAGTCTTGAAAAGCGTCGACCCGGTGATGGTCAGCATCTTCATTAAGGAACGCGAACGGTACGAGCTCGAAGTTGCACAGAAGCAAAAAGAGCTCCCGACTCTCACCGTCTCGCCCTACACCGCTTCTATCGATCGCACCCTGCTTAAGCACATGGTAATGTTGGGTGAATTCGACTCGATAGCACCCGAGAAAACCACCGAACAGCTTTCATCGAATGATGTAAAAGCGTTCATTCACAGCCTCGTGAAGAAACCAGAGGAGGGTTATGATCCACAGTGCGTGGAGAAAGCCCTACGAGGTCTCCGCATGCCGATGCACATCGCGGATCCCAGTGCCCGCGTGCTGCACTTTGCCAGCTGCTTCTTTGAGCGGCTCGAGCAGGTCGGTTACGGGGATTTCTGCACCGACAACCCGGAGAAAGCCACCGAGCTCATGTGCAAGCACCTTATGCCTGCCAAACTCCGAGAAGTGATGTCGGTGCGCATTGAATTTGACAAAGCTCTGAAAAAGGACGTCAAAGCATTTGTCAGAATTATCCGAAAGGAGGCCATCTCCTGCCAGGCTTATGCACCGCATAAGGCTTCGGATAGCGGAAAGAATTCTCCCAATTTACACACAGACTATGAGAAACAAAAATCCTCAGAGAAGAAGAAACGGGAACTACCCGTGTGTCTGTATCCCCCGCACAATGAGAGGGGACTGCGGCACCTTCTACGGGACTGCAAGGCTTGTCCTGAAGACCAGAAGGAAGCCCTTATCACCCAGTTCAAGGCAAACAAAACAGACAAAATCAAGAAAGGAGCAAAGAGGGTCACGGAACCCCTACCAAACTCCGCACAACAGAACAGCGTAACCTTCTCTGCCACTTTTGGTGGAATGCTACAGAATGTTTTACTTACAGACATTGGCGCTGACGCAAACTTAGCGGACACGGCGCTCATTGACCGTATTCAAGGCGTCGGCGGAACTGTGCAAGTAGAAGATCTGGTCAGACCCGTCGTGTTTTCACTTGCGGTGGGACAAGGTCGCGACGGCGCCAACATCGACATTGTTTGTGGCAAGAAGGCCGTTCTCAACGTCGAATTGCATGTTCGACACGGCTCTACGCTTATGCTACGAAACCTCAGCTGGCTAGTAACCGACCAACCAATGGCTGAACCCCTTCTTGGTCGCCCTACTCTAGAAGTGCTCGGGCTCGACACCAAGGAGATTCTCGCGGCCGCCGCTGATCGCCTCCATGGTGACATCGACATGCGAACTGCCCTGCCGGAAGCCGCAGAAGGAGGAACAATTTCTCGGGTCTTCCACGATGGCGTCTTCCATAGCGAGAAAGGACTCGACTGTCCATCTGCCGACATGGAGGAAGACTGGCTCGATTTCGGAATCGACGATCCAACCGAGAAAAAGGCTGCCATCGAGGAAATGCTCCGCAGAGCATCCATAGCTGGACTCTCGAACAGCGGGTTGGGTGAACTGAGTCGCATCGTTCACGAGTTTGATGATATCTTCCGCCTGCGACTGGGTCCTGAACCGCCAGCAAAGGTCGAACCCATGAAGATTGAGTTGACTGAAAATCCCAAACCGGTGAGGGCTAAACAGCGTCGTTACCCCCCGGAGAAGAGGGCATTCATGAACCGCGTGGTACACAAACTTCAAGAATTCGGGTTCATCAAAGTTAGTACAGATGCAGAGTGGGTTTCTGCCCCTCTCATTGTCCCCAAGCCACCCCCTGCCAACTTCCGCATGACCATAGACCTCCGCGGTATCAACGCTTCCACCAAGCCCATGACTTGGCCGATGCCTAACTTGGAAAGTGAGACCAGCGACATGCGTGACAGTCGTTGCTTCGCGTCAATCGACTTTCCATCCAGCTTTTGGCAACTTCCAGTGCATATTCTCTCCCAGGAACTGCACGCGTTCATGACAGACTCCGGCGTCTATGTGCCAACTCGAACGCTACAGGGCGGACGTAACAGTGCACAAAACTTCCAAGGAAAGGTCGCACCGTGCTTCCGCGAGCTCAATCACTGCCTGAAGTCTTGGATTGATGACTTCGCTTTACACACTCGAACTGAAGCAGAACTACTGGGTGCCCTCAAGAGGTTTTTCGAAATATGTCGGGAGCGCAATTTGAAGGTTTCTGCGAGGAAAACCGAACTATTCCTGACTGAACTTAAGTGGTGTGGACGCATAATCTCCCAACATGGTGTGCGTTACGACCCTCGGAACGCATCGGGTCTGCACAACTGCGCATCTCCCATCAATGCTGGAGAGCTCTGCGAGTATGTGCATTGCATTGGATGGATGCGCCATGGCATCCCTGACCATGCACACAGGATCGCACCTCTTCGTGATCTACTCGAAGTGGCGTATAAAAAAAGTGGGAAACGGACCAAGAGAAGCATCAAGGGCATTCCCCTCACCACGCTTGGGTGGGACGCCTCACATGAAGCTGCTTTCCGTGACCTTCAATCAACACTGTCTACTCAAATCAACCTCGCCCATCGCAATGAGAAGCTGCAGCTTTGCATGTTTACCGATGCAAGTGATCGCTTCTGGGCAAGTGTTGTGACACAATGTGAGCTTGACGAGCTCGAAAAAGCCGTTCCACTCCAGGTACATCAACCACTGGCATTTTTATCTGGTGAATTTTCGGGAGCCAAACTCGGTTGGACCACATTTGAAAAGGAAGGTTACGCTATCACACAAAAAAAAGGCAGAAGTCTGTGGTGGGGCACTTCGGGGTGGAGGTCTCGCCACCGCACATATGGGCACTGTTGCCGTCGGTGGAGGCACGTTGGCGTGGGTGGCAGATTACACCGTGTGCGGCACAGCGACTGGAAAAATGAAGCATGAGTGCGGTGAGTGTAAGCACCATAAGGACGGGTAGTAAGAGGATTTTTTGAGATTAATTTAGATGAGTACATATACGACTTTACCACCATATATTACCCCATGCAGTGAGATTTAGTAAGTCGCTCTAAGAAGTGTATAATGCATTTATTTTGCTATATAAGCCGCACTACTGCCTCTCTACTCGAGCGCACACTTAAAAGTAAGCTCCCTTCCCTTCTTAGTTCCGCGCGCTGTAGCGCCATGAGTCCGTTGAACTTCCTTTCGTCCCCGCCTTAGAACATCTTGAAATTGTGCTATGTTTACCACCCTTCCATCTCTACAGAGAACTTCGTTCTACTGCACCCCTTTCTGTGCAAACGTCGTTGACCTTCGTCTCGTTTTGAGATTTTCGTAATCCCCCACCCCCTTTGCGACTGTTGTTCGCCTTCCAGTCTCGCGTCCCCTTTTTACGCGCTTGGTGCGTGCCTTTGAGTCGCCGTCTGGTCTCTACCTTCCCGTCGAAGCTGTCCCACACATTTTAATTCCCTGGCTCACGGACTTCTTAATCGTCATTTAGTATCCTCTAGGCAAGTTCTAGCACGGTAGCAGGAGCACGCATCTCTTCTGCCCCTCTTACTTTGGCTTCCTCCTTGATTGGCGAGCGTAGTAGTCATAAATATCCCTCAGACCAGCTGCCGGCCTCGCAACTGCATAGTGTAGTACAGAAAGCTGGCCAAGGTGATATTGAAAGTTTAGATAGTGTAATACCAACACTTAACTTGGTGGTTACCGTCACAGTGATGTTTAATATCATTTTAATAGTGCGTAACAAAACTCACTATTATCTCAATCGCCTTCGTCAGAAAGAGACGGAGCCAGTTATCTTTTCCATAGTGAACAATGGTCTATGTGGCCCTAGTTACTATCAAGAAGGCCACACTCCTTACCAACCCGGGCCAGTTGGCGCTGCAATCACTGCGTCGCCAGAAAGCAGTGGGACGGAGGCATTCCGCTGCCTACTATACATGGAAGGAGCTAAGAGAGAGTCGTATGGCGTAAATATATATTCCATCTTCCAGTGGCTGAATTTATACAAGTTAAAACTTTAAAACCCATTCATGGAAGGATTGGAACGCTAGTGTGTTAGAAAAATTATTCGACGACGCCAAGTCGTCGATTGAAAACAAAATTTTTGCGTTTGAGAAACTTAAAGAACTCGAACTCAGAAGTAAACTTTGGGCTTTTGAAGAACAACCAGAAAATAAACCATTCGCCTTCGAAAGAAGGTTGGAATAAGCACTTAGTAGATCGCAGTTCTCTTCTTATGGAAAATTTGAAAACTCCAACGAAAGAATATCCGCAATTCTACTTTAAATTATAGAAGTGCGTGAATAGTGTGAAGCTGAGGTTTTTTAGCTCGTGAAAAGTATTCGAAATTGGATACTTGTCCAATAAAAGTTCCTGAGAAACGTGGTCCGACCAGCTTGCCGCTGTCATGCGGAAGGGCTTGAAATATCTGTGTACCTCTACGTCCAGTCGACAGGCACACCACAGCAGGGCCGGATCCGCCACCGGCGGTTGCAAGCCCCATAACTTCTGGCAATGCCGTCCCAGAAGCTACTTAGTCCTCCCTGGTGCAAAAAATCATTCCGACCGCAGGGAGAAAAAAGCAATAATTTCGAATTAAATTCAATTTTGACGGAAACAAATAAATGAAAAATTCAAGTCAATCCAATGCTTCGAAATAGAAGAAAAAATAACAGGAAGAGTTCTGGAGCGATTCTTTATTCAGGAAGAGTTTTCTTCTGATTATGATGCAGACGAGTAGCCTATTTTCCAGTGGCAGAATGTACTAGGACCACCTTTCATATAAGGGTTGTTACGTGGTGTAAAAACCTCGGTTCTGCGCCAAAATGAAACGTAACAATTTACAAAACTCGGTGACGCCATTTCCATTGAAATTCATGCAGGTGACACTTACAAGGCGAAAAGGGTAGGTAATTTTTCTAGGAGCCCACCTACTAGAATCGCAGGACATAAAAGAGTCCGCCCTGGTAGGAACTTAGAAGCATGTTACGCTGTTCAGGAGATAGGACCACACTATTAAGGACCGTCTTCTTGGGTGAGACAGACTCTGAAATACTGGAACAAAATCCGGCGCTGGGCACAAATATTCAGTGCGCGTACCCGTCTGCCTTGTCAGCACCGTATAATCCACCAGCTTCTGAAGCTATAAATGTTACCGTCCCTCACTATGGACAGTATAAAAGAAAAGCAGACGCTAGACAGCCTAATAAATCACAGCCCGAATGGAAGGTACCTGCTACCCCACCTCCGGCTGTTACTGCAATATCTTACAATGTTTATGAGGTGGGACATCATATTAGTGCCTTTCTTCACTCTAGAACCCCTACAGAGAGTAGAGATGATAATCAGTCCTTCTAATTAGTTTTATAAAATAAATGGCTTGAACTGAAGCCCGTTTGGCGTCTCTTCTAAAATGTTTTAGTCTGATCGCCGTTTTTTAATATTAAAACTAACCTCTTTAGGGTGGCTAAATCGGTGTCTTTCGATGCAGAGACACATGCTACAAAAAAAGAGATGGAGAGCCAACTTGAAGATGCCTCTAAGTCTGTAGAAGTCCGTACCCTACGGCTTCTCAATCAGATATTGAAGCCTAATTTTTTCAATAGAGTCACGTCTGTACGGAATCCCACCGTCTCGAACTTACGAGAAATTCTATCATACCCGGTATGTTTACTTTATCCATTTAATTATAAGGTAGAGGACTCTATAGGTAATACGTCTACTAATCTTGCTCGCTATCATTATATTTTTCATACAGGAGAAGGCCCTAATACAATCAGCAAAGATAAAGTATCATATGAAGTTTTAAATAATCTTTATATAAAACAAGCCGTTGCGAACCTAGTATCAGATAGAAAGCATCCACTTGATATTTTAGGTATATCTTTCCTATATTTTGAATTAAATGACTGTATAACTTGCCACCCATTCGCTGTGGTTAGCGAGTTATCTACTGACATTCTACCATGAATAACCTTTAAAAATCTTCATGTATAGAATATATGGGCATGAAGATGTCTCGTTGTACTTATTGACTACAATTTTGTAGTAGATCAAGTCTGGCTACGTATAAAAAGAACTCCTAAAATCTGGTATTATTGGTTGTTTATCTGAAGATTACTAGAGTCTATAGTACTACATACTACAATAGCGTAGCGGGTAGCAATAACAGATCGAGAGCTACTAAAAGACGACTGAGAAGTCGTTAGTACAGAGTTGTAAATATTGTAGGACTTCTCAGACGGGACGGTAGAAAGGGGACGGTAGAGAAGGAGACCGAGGGCGAAAGTGCGCACGAAGGGTGCTGAAAAGGGGACGATAGAAACGGGGGTGCGAACGACGGTCGCTAAAAGGAGGACAGGGGGAGCACGAAGGGCTCAAAAGAGGGACGGTGGAAAACGACGGTTGCTGAAGAAGGGCGAGGGAGAACGATGGTATCGCAGGGAACAACGGTAGTCTCCAGAACACATTTACTAATCTTTCTGAGACGGGGAAAGAGGGGGATAAACGGAAGAACGGTGCTGCAGCTTGCGGGACGAAGGGAGAAAGGTAAGTTACTGTTTATTGTGCGTTTGGGTAGTGAGACGGAGCGCGGATTATATAAGAAAACAAATAAAATACACGTGTCTCAGAGCGACTATCTTATAGCACACTATATGGCTAACATATGGTTGTACCTGGTAACCAAATATTACGCTCATACACTAAAAAGAATTTGATAGGAATTCATTCTACTACACCTTTGTTGCCGGTGTAGCTACTTCCATCTCGCACACTAACCCGTGATTCTGATGAACCTACATCATCAAAAAAGGCAGAATAAGAGACACGGTACGTACGAATTGAAAAACGGAGCCTACACGCTCTGTCCGCGACCTTCATACAAGTCACTACAAATACGTCTGGTACTTTCATCGTATGAAGTACTGATGAATTTTGCGGTACGTACAACTGTAGCATCGCCAACTGCACAGCTATTGTTAAAGAAACCACTGTTGTTAAAGAAACTAAAGATGTTTTTATAAAGTTGCTAATTTCTCACCTCACGAGGTGATACTCATTAAGAAACAAATCATAGGAACTGAAACATATACCCCCATGATCTGGTTCGTATTTTCTAATCTTTTTGACACCTCCACGGGCGACGAAATGATTTAGAAACTTTACACACGGCAAAACCTGTTTTTATTAAAAAAACTTACAAAAGTCCAAAGAAACCGTCGCAAAGACAGTTGATCCTTATCTCATGGAAAATTGTACAGGCCGTCTATGCAACCGCACCTGCAACCATGTTTCAGGAGTCATTGTACACGATTAAACGTCTTCAAGGGACGATCAAATTAATAATATTTCTAATATTAATATACATAGTTCAATTCGAACATCGACACTGATCACCCCAGTTGTTACACCTGAACAAACCGAGGGATCTCTGTTTGATTTTTAAAATATGCAGAGACCCTGTTCCTATCCTCCCTTACACAGGTAAGTACCAGAGAAAATTACCTCAGCACCAATTGCTGATGGGGAATCTAACACCGAGGGTCAACATTTTACAGAAGACAATGTTGAAATCAAACATTTAACTGCTGATCAACAAAAGCTGGTTAGATCTATGCTTAAGCCTTTTGGAACTATGTGGTTAGGAGAAATAGGCATAGTTACTACTGCAAAGCACAGGATCGACATTGATCCTGATGCTTAGTCTGTTTTTAGTCAGCCGTCCAGGGCTGGTCTGAAGGATCATGAGATCCAACTCTACGAAGTCCAGAGACAACTAAAATTGCGTGTCATTGATCCTTCTACGAGCGAGTTGGCATCAAAAGTCCTACTAGTTCCTAAAACCGACGATACAAAACCCTTCTGCGTTGACTACCGCCGCTTAAATAATAATATCTGTGAAAGACAGGTATCCACTCCCAAAAATGGACGAGTGCATCGACTCTTTAGGAAAGGCCGTCTACTTTTATACAATATACGCTAATTGAGGCTACTGGAAGATTAACCTCCGAGAGGAGGAAAGACCCAAAACAGATTTAGTCTGCCACGAAGGTTTTTTTGAGTATAAAAAATGTCGTTTGGGTTATGAAATGCCCTGGCAACATTTCAAATAACAATGGATATTGTTCTTAATAATTATAGATGGAATTATTGCCTAGTCTATCTTGACGAAGTGATAATCCTCTCCAAAAAATTAAAAGAGCATCTGGGACTGGTATAGAAAATACTACACTGTCTCAAAAATGCAGGGTTCGCATTAAAACTAAAGAAATGCGAGTTCTTTAAAAATAAAGTGGACTATCTCGGCAACGTGGTGATGCCAGGAAAGCTGGCAGTAGCCCAAAAGACAATCGGGGCTGTAAGGGATTAAAAAAATACCTCAGACTCAAAAAAACATCAAGTCCTTCCTAGAACTCTGTATTTTATACCGAAGGTTTGTACCTAACTTTGCTCGTACTGCAGCTCCACTGAATGCGTTGCTAAGGAAGTGACAACCTGTAAACCTGCTTCCCTTTAACCAGGAGCACATAAACGCTTTTAGTAAACTAAAAGAGGCATGAAAATCACCTCCGATAATATCACTACCTCGTCCTACTGTACCGTACAGTATCGACACCGATGCTTGCGGTTATAAAATAAGTGTCGTACTATTTAAAACGCACGAAGAAGGCACACGATAACCTATCGGCTACTGGAGCAGTTCTTTAAAGTCTGCAGAGAACAAGTGTTCTGTAACGGAACGTGAGTGTCTGGATGTCTTCCGGGCGTGCCAGATACTCCAACCCTTTCTGGAAGGATCACTCTTCCAGGTTTACACTTAAAAGCAGGCCCCTAAATAGCTACTTGGTGTCACAGACGTATCTGGCTGTCTCGCCACATGGCATCTACGTTTATCGGAATTCAAGTTTTTCTATTGAATATAAAAAAGGATAAAACATCAGCTAGCTGATGCCTTGTCATGACTACCAACTTCTGGTGAGGCAGACGTTGTTTCCGACTTAAATATCACTGCAATAAATTCTGAATTTACTAAAGAAGAATACTATGACGAAATGATAACTTCACACGTCACAGAAGATATTACGGACGATGAAGATACTATTGACTGGTACACAGTAAACAGTAATATTTGTAATCTTCTCCTGGGGAAGGAAACTAGACTATCCAAAACAGAGAGTACTGCTACTAATAATATTTACAACATTGTAAATAATAGTAATAGTACTATGGACCTAACCTTGCCCAGTAAATGTCCCATAGGTATCAACTCCACGCTCCCGGCTGCTAAATAAGCCCTCAGCACGTAGGAGATACTCATACACCAGGCCGAGGATAAATTCACTCGTTCACTGTTAAACCAAGTACACTGGGGTTTACGTAGCCAATTACGCATAATGATATCGAATTATTAGAGAGAATATACCAGATAGACTTCTCTAGACAAATATTTGTAGCCTTTGTCGTATAACCCCCTAATAACCCCCCTAATAACAGTAAAACCGCCTATAAAAAGAACCCCCGAATTTCCAGTCCTGTCTAAATCTAAGGCATCTCAACCACGTACACGAATTCGCTATGCTCGTCTTCACCCAGCGACGCCGGATTTTAAAGCCCTGGAGCGAGACGCACAGAACCCGCCTCTCTACAGGCGAGATTTTATAAATTCATTCGACCGCCAACGCATGAAATGTAAATTACGGAGGACTAATCTTATTCCATAGTCTGATATGTACGAATACGCACAGTATATTCCCCGACAGATGATACACCAATACAATCTCAAAAATAATTTACCTCCTCTTGCAAATTCCTTGTGGACGTAATTTGGGCCTAAATCCGGGAAAGTACACCCTACATACTATTCTATGTATGTATATGTATACAATAGTATTTTCCAAAAAAATAATCTAACGATTATCGTAACCCGTAATAGATGTTTAATACTAAGTAGATTGATAAATAAATATTTATTAGTTCATTAAGTAATCATCTACATATTTATTAGACTTCTTCGAACCAAAACGGCAACGACATAAATCCCCTGCCGTTTCTAGGGCGCATTTAACATCTTTTAACGATAACAGCTAAAGAAGAAGTAGCTGCTTCGTGCAAAAAGCACTTAAGCATAAATTCAAAAATGCCCTTAAACTAATAGCGAATTAAAATATCGCTGCCTTCTTCGTAGACCTCAGGGTTTTGAGCAACATCCTGCGCGTCGGCCTCTTTTCTCTGATGAGAAATCCGTGTCTCCATTACCTCGCGCTTTATAGAGAGGTTATTACGAAGCGCCGCCCTAATCATGTTGGTCGCGTGCTCCTCTTCATCACTGTCCCAGGTTAAATAAATATCAGAGACAGGGAAGTCCCCAACACCACCCACTCCTTCAGAAAAATAACTGGCGGTAATTCTGTCACATGCGACTTAGAGACACGGTGTCCCTAAAGTCAATCTCCTCCTGCTCGCGGGAGTGCTCTTCACACTCACGAATTTAATTTGACAATACGATGCGTCTCGCGACGGGTTGGTTTGTATCTGGAATCAACCGTCTCGCCAGGATGACTCCCTACAATTAACTGAAAATTCTGAGACACCTTCGAGTTTTTTAAAGTCACGATTTCCCCTTGAAAAGAAAAATATCTTTCTTTCTTTTTGAGTTATATTATTGAATTAAGTTGATTTAATTAAAAAATTAATTCAAAAAATTGGATAACATATTTGCCGCTTAAACCGGGGGATTGTAGTAGAATGAATTCTTATCAAGTTCTTTTTAGCATATGGGCTTAAAATATGGTTACCAGTTACCAACATATATTAGCCATATACTATGCTCTAAGGTAGTCGCTCTGAGACACGTTTGGTGTATTTGTTTTCCTATATAATCCGCGGTCCGTCTCACTATGCGAGCGCACAATACTTACCTTCCTTCGTCCCGAAAGCTGAAGCGCCGTGCGCTCGTTTATCCCCCTCTTTCCCCCTCCCAGAGAGTTTAGTAAGTGTGCTATGGTGACTACCATTTTTCCCTGCGATATCATCGTTCTACATCGCCCTCCTTCCGCAATCTTCGTTTTCCACCGTACCTCTTTTGAGCCCTTCGTGCTCCCCTGTCCCATTTTCAGCGCCCGTTGTGCGCCCTTTCGCCCTCAGCCTCCGTCTCTACGGTCTGCCTGGTCCTGTCCCGTCTGAGCTGTCCCAAAGACTTAAAACGCCTGTACTAACGACTCCTCAGTCGTACTTTAGTAGCTTTCGAGCTGTTATTTATGAGCGCTGCGGCTATTATGAGCAGGATGCGAGGCGCCGAGGCTTAGTTTCCACAACGGTTAGTTTACCATCAAATTGGGGAGTGTAGTACTGCGGGTAGCTCGCCCGTAGCAGCACACAAGGGGACGGGAATTGGTAGAGCTAGATGAAGGGGAAGGTCGTGGCGAAGAAGGGGACTGACGGCACGTGTGGCAGGGAGTAGTTTCGTCCCCACTGCGTTGTGTGAGTCCACACAGCGTTTTCTCAACCAGACCAAAAGGAAGCTGGAAAAGGAAGAAAAAGACGGGGAAAAGAAGGAGACAAGACGGGAAAAAGGCTTAACTTGGGAGGTAGTTTGCACTATCACTGTTCATGCTTCTCTCCAACCCCATTCCAGCGCCGCCCAGCCAGCGTAAATAGCGACTGGGCGATTGCCCAAGGCGGGGCTGATCGACCAGAGCAGTCCAAGGGAAAAAAACCCTAAAACGAACTACACAGAGTGTCACTTAGCAATTACAGTATCTTCAGCACTACCCAGTGCAATAAACTAGACTCTCTCAGATAGGGTAGTGTGCCCTAACTACGCAAACATAGTACCCAATAAACGAACTACCGAACCCAACCAATCCGCAGCCATGCCACTCCAGAGTGGCGAAATGGCAAAGTGGCTAGGTCCTAACAGTACCTCTGACTGTACCTGACCCGAGTGGCAGAGTGGCGAAGTGGCAGCCAATTCCGACCACCTGGGGTGGGCGTACACGTGTAGATTTCCTGGCGTAGGTGCGCGGCCCCCTTATCGCCGAACCACAGGGGATGATCCGCAAATCTCCTCTGGGACGTAGTTTAAGGGCCGAAAGCAGGGATGTCTCTTGGGCCGGTAGCGAAGATGCTGAGACAGCGCGCGCTACTGTAGATTCTGTCTCCACAGGAGCGGCTCCATGTTTTGAGGAGGAGGCGGTGCCTGGGACCCGCGGTCCGGTCGATACAGGACCTACTGAGGTTGCTACTTGGACGGCCGGTAAGGGTTTGCCGGCCGAGCTTGTAGCAAGTACGGCGTCGCAAGTGGTGATTGACCTCACTGGGGACGACACAGACGAAGACCCGGTTTGTGGGAAACCAATCACCTTAGCTGTCAAGGCTGAGGTTGCCTTGACAGGGGTTTCGGCAGATGGCGACCGGATGGTCGAGGACACAGAGTCCTATGAGGAGGAGGAGTGAGCCTCAACCACTCTTTCTCTACCTGTAGTCTGAAGTTTGCCTAACACCTTGGTGTGTGCAAAATGGCATCGTTTTTCAATATTACTGGGTCCTCTTTGATAAAGGACCTGGGGTTTTTGCGTCCTGTGCGGAAATTGTATATGGGACGGCCTCATCTGCTATATAGCAGTGCTACCGTTCGGTAATTATTCGGTAACCGTTCGGTAATTAATTAGTGAATTAAATCCCTAGAGCATTAAAATTATATATTTCCTCCGGCATTTTGGGAATAATATGCCGAAAAAAATAAAATAATAGTTGACTCCTTAATAGGATACTACATATACATACCCCTTCCCACCTGTTTATGAGGGAAAATTATTTCCACACAGAGCGATGCAGCTCTGGGAGATGATTTTTCCCTCTGGACTCCTGGATGAGACGGGCGGGTATGAACCGTGCGTACTCATAAGTATCCAGAGTGCGGTTTAAATTTGTCCAACGGACTCTGTATTTTTCGGTGTTTTTTGTCGTAAGAGACGACATAATGTCGTCTTTATAGGTGGGCGTATGTATGTATTATACTTCAGTCGGTATTTTATATAGTAGCCCAGCTACTAGAGTCGCATTACATACCATAGTCTGCCCTAGTAGACACTTACCAGCGTCCCATGCTTTTAAAAGTAAAGGCCTGCACAATCAGGGTCCGCCTCAATCCGTTTCATGGGGTGAGACAGACTCTGAAATATTGCAATAACAAACGGGACCAAGTACACTTCCTCATTACGCCTACCCGTGTACCCCACCAGCTCCTGAAGCTGTAAATTTTACTGTCACTCACTATGGAAAGTCTGAAATAAAAGCAGAATCAATACCGCCTAGAAATACAAAGCCCCGATAGCAAGTACCTTCTAACCCGCCTCCGGCTGGAACTTTAATATTTTAAACCTCCTACACGGTTGGAAATAGTAGTAGTGACTTTCCTAACTCTAGACCCACCCCAGTGAGTAGTAGCAGGAAGGAAAAGGCTTTCCATTTAATTTTAGAAAATAACTGGCTTCAACTGAAGCCAGTTCGGCGACTCTACATAATATCTATCAGCAGATCGCCGTATAATAATAATACTAACCTTTTAAGGATGGCTACAGAAGTGTCTCTCGCTGCAGAGACACTTGCTATATAAATAGAGACGGAGTGCCAACTTGATGTTGACTCTCCACCTTTAGAAGTCCTTATTCCTACGGCTATTGAAGCCTCGGGTTTTCAATAGAGGCGCGCCCGTACGGCATCCCACCGTCTCGGACGTACGAGGAATACCTATCGGGCCCGGTATGTTTAACTTCTCCAATAATTATTATTAAGATGTCTCAATACGCAGTACCTCTGCTAACCTTGCTCGATATATTTGTATTTTTATACAGGAGCAGGTCCTAACATCATCTGCACGGATATAGTACCAAAGTTCTTGAAAATATCCATATAAAACAAGCCATTGCAAACCTAGCGTCAGCTAGCAAGCGTCGAATTAATGTTTAAAGTATAGTATTCCTCCATTTAGAATTAAATTGATATAGAAATTTCCAACCGTTCTTAGTTGTTAGCGAGAATCTACGAACGATCTACTAAGCATGTCCATTATTATTCTTCGTGTAAAGAATATGCGGGTACGAAGATGCCTCGTTGTACTTCATGACTACACTAAGTTGCAGTTATTACTACGTCCACCTCGCACACTAAACCGTGATGCAGATGAACCTATAGCAGTACCAAAGGCTAAATATGAACCACGGTACGTCCACATTTCTTAGCATCTGAGCCTACCCGCCTGTCGGAGACCATTGTAGGTCTCCGACAGGCACGTAGGCTAAGGTGCTAAGAAATGCGGACTGTAGTACCACACACACAAACTTAAGAGTATTTGTGAACGAATAGTGCTAGAAGAGCACTGTAGTTAGATTAGGTAGCAGGTGATACCGTGAAAGGGGCCTGGTGGTATTTTAAGAACAGTACCTACTAGAGGTACGGGGACACAGATACTTTTTAAGGGTACCTGGCGAACTTTATAGGCCTAAAGAGAGCCCCGGGCGCTCTGTGAGGTAGAAAGGTAGACAGCACACTCTCTGGTGCTGAGACGGGGGCGGTAGGGCAGTGATAGAGCGAAGGGAGTTCGCGTCCGCTGGCGAAAGGCGGCAAATGGGGAGACGCACTCACTGGCGTCTGGGACGGGGAGAGGTTATGCAACGCGGCGCTTGGCTCGTGTCAGGGGAATGGAAAGGGCGATGGGGAGACGCGCTCACTGGCTTCAAGGACCAAGGGGAAAATGGGGCGTCGCTCTCATTAGCGATGGTGGAAAAAGACATAACACAAAGAATGGCGCATTGTGAGACGGAGGGAAGGGTGAAGGACGCGCCGCTAAAGCTATCTAATCGCAGTATGGGAGGAAGAGAAGGGGTCGCACTCTATGGCGACAGGACGGGGACGAGGGAGACTCACTCACAGGCTTCAAGGACCGGGTAACGACGCCCTCACTGGCGACGGGTACATAGGAGACAGGGGAATACCGGAACGCGGCGCTACAGCTCGCGCAGGGAAACGCTCCAAGGGAAAGGGGACAGTCGCGCTCCGGGGGACTGTTACGGGAAGACGGAGGGCCGAATAGACAACGCGCGCTCGCGTGTTGAAACGGTCCAGGGGTCTGGTTGTGCTCCTTACTAGACAGAACCGGGGCGCGTAAAACGGCTTGAGTGGGTAGATCCGGGACGAAGCGCTACAGATCGCAAAGCTCCAGAGAAGGTTGTGTTTATTCAGACGTTCGCAATAAGACGCGACAAAGCGCTTATATAGTAAAGCGCGAGACGAGCACACGTTTAGCTTTACCTCTTGTATTCTAGGCACAGCAGAACTAATAGACTAGGGATAGTCACTATATAAAGAGACTTACTTATAATGCCTTCCATACCACAATGTTGTAAGCCAGCTACTGTGTATCTGGGTATGAGTCCCGAGACGGGTGAATAGAAATTAGCGCCAGGGAGTAGGTGAAGGTAATAGTCCGCCGTAAAGGAATTAAATCCCTTTAGTACAACAATCCCATTTTACCTAATCATCTCAATATTATGAGTCAGGTAGGCTGTATTATACTAAATGGACGTACCGTGGCTCATATTTAGCCTTTTGTACTGATATAGGTTCATCTTTATCACGGTTTAGTGTGAAAATGGTTAGTTTAAATGCGTTTGGTACTTTCCTCCTGGAAATTACTGATAAATTTTACAGTACGTACGATTATTGCATCGCCAACTGAATATCCGCTGTGAAAGAAAGTAAAGAGTTTTACATAATAAATTGCTAACTTTTTACATTACGACGAGGTGATACTCAGTAAGAACCATATAATATGCAGTGCAACACATGCCCCTATGATCGGGTTCGTATTTTCTATTATTTCTGACCCCTCCCCAGGCGGCGAAAATTACACAGAGATTCTACCCACGAGTAAGGTTTTTTGAAAATTATTACATCAGTCTACAGCGCCCGTCGAAAAAACAAACGACTCCTGTATCATGACACACTTTATATGCCGTCTATGCGAAGGTACCTGCAGCATTGTTCCAGAGGTCAGTGTACAGGATTCAACCATCAGAGATCACCTCCGATGCTACAACAAAACATTCTGAGGACATTCGTTATGATATTATAAACATGCAGAGACCCATTCACTTACAGTATCTATGTCGATCCTGATGTTAGGCCTTTTCGTAGTCAGCCGTACAGGGCTGATTTAAAGGTTCGCGAGATCCAACGCTACGAAGTACAACTAAAACTAAAGTAAGATTTGATTGAACCTTCTATGAGCGAATGGGCATCACCATTCCAACTAGTTCCTAAACCGGATGGTACGAAACTGCTCTGCGTTGACTACTGCCGCTTAAATAAATTATCTGTAAAAGACAGTTATCCACTCCCAAAAATGGACAAGTGCCTCGACTCTCTACGAGAGACCGTCTAATTTTATAGATTAGACGCTCATTGCGGCTACTGGAAGATTAACCTCCGAGAGGAGTACAGACTCTACACATCTTTCGTCTGCCACGAAAGTTGTGTTAAGTATAAAAAAGTCCTTTAGGTTACGCAACGCCCCAGCTACATTCCAAAGAACAATGGATATTGTTCTTACTAATTTTTGATGGATGAATTGTCTAATCTACCTACAAGATTTTATAATCTTCTCTAAAACATTTGAAGAGCACCTGAAACCGGTAGATAAACTCCTACACTGTCAAAATAACCCAGGGTTCTCTTTAAAACTAAAGAAGTGCGAATTATTTAAAAACAAGGTGGACTATTTTGGCAACGTACCAATGCCAGGAAAGCAGGTAGTAGCTCAAAAACCCATGGAGGCTGTAAGGCATTTTAAAATACCTCAGACTCAAACAAACATCAAGTTTTTCCTAGGACTGTGCAATGCGCGCAGATGGTTTTTACCTAACTCCGCTCGCACTGCAGCTTCCCTGAATGCGTTACTAAATAAGGGAAAACCTGTAAATTTTCTACTCTTTAACCAGGAGCAATTAAATTCTTTTAATAAGCTAAAAGAGGCACTACGATCACCTCCGATATTATCACTACCTCGTCAAAATTTACCGTACAGTATCTACAACGATGCTTGCGGTTACCAGATAGGTTTTATTATATTTCAAACGCATTAGGACGGCACACAACACCCTATGGGGTACTGGAGCCGTTCTTTAAATGCAGCGGAGAAAAATATTGTCTGTAACGAAACGTGAGTGTCTGGACTTTGTCTGGGCGTGCCAGATACTCCTCTCCTATCTTATAGCATCAATATTAAAAATTTACAATGACCATCAAGCCTTTAAATGGCTAACTTTTGTTACAGACGTATCGGGCCGTCTCGCCTGATGGCGTCTACGTTTGTCTGAATTCAATTTTACTATTGAATATTTTAAGAGGATAAAAAGCAGCTATCTGATGCCCTGCTTCGCCTACCAACGTATGTTAAGAAAGACGTTATTCAAGACTTAAATGTCCCTGTGTTAAATTCTTCATTAAATTCAGAGGAATAATATGTGTAATGCGCCGTTTCCAAAGCGTAAATTATTAATTTGGCCAAGTTGAGAAAATCGATTTTTAGTAAATTGCATCAGCCCCTGAGGAATAGAACGCTTTCTAAAGTACCACACGGAGTTGACGCGCTCGATACGATTCATTAATCTGAACCGTTGTGCAATATCTTTCATTGCGTCGGAACTGCATTCGTACGATGCCGTGCACGATGTTCTGTACTTGTCGTAATGTAGAGTCGTTATTTCATCTATGTTCAGTTCACGAAGTCGGATGTCTGTTCTTTGAAGTATGTTTTTGCGGGAACTGCCGTTAGCTCTTTAAGATCGGGATCCGCTATTTATAATTTGTATATGTATTCTACCAGAGGTCATACCTGTTTCAGAAAATGTCGTGTCCAATTCTAACTCATTTTCTAAGACGGGATTTGTTCTTGTGATATCGCGCGGCGTCTTTTATTTCGTCTTTGTCGAAGATCTCTTTTCCCTGTGTCACTCTCGCACTTCCATTAGAATTTAGTTACTGCCGAAAGATTGATTTTGATTTTATTCGGCGTACAGTCCAAAATTACGATCATAAAGATTCAAAAAAATATTTAAAAAATATTTCAATATGCATTTGGCGCGATGATCCACGCAGGATGTAGCCGGAGATGTGCAAAATTCGTGATCCCAAGAAAACATGTCTCTCGAAAGGTGAAAATTCCGCTATGGAAGTGGCGCATCACTCATATGACGAACTATTAACTTCAAATGTCACAGAAGACATTCTCGACAATGAAGATACATTAGAGTGATACAAATTCTACAGTAATGATTTTTAAATTATCTTTGGTAAGGAAAATAGGCTATCTAAGACATAGAGTACTGCTACTACTAATATTTACAATATTATAAATAGTAGTACGAATACCGTAGACCAAATTGTAGTCAGTAAATGTCCTATAGTTATCTACTCCGCACTTACAGCTGCTCAATCTGTACTCATTGCGGATTAGATAAGAATAAACCAGTCCGACAATAACTTCATTCCTTCCCTGTTAGATCAAGTTCGTTCCGGCGTACATAACTAATTCAATATCAATCATAGCGGATCACTAGAGAGAATATTTCCAATATATTTCTCTAGGCAGATAGTAGTACCCTTCGTCCTACGAAAAATGATACTACATATCTCCCACCCCTCCAGGCCTGAAGGACACCCTGAAGGTAGTACACTATACGCCACACTGCGTTAAGACGTTCTTCTGGCCCAAAATGGCCCTTAAGAAAATGGCCTTCTTGCGGGCGCATGTTGTCCCAGAAACGTTGAGAGGATGAATAATCAACGGCTTCAAAATAGAAGGGGATTTGCGGATCCAAGCGGCTAGGGTCGGCCGGGTAAAATTTTGCGTCACTACGCCAGCCCTGCATATTGGATTGCCCCGCCATAATATGTAGATCAATAATGGCAGCATTTACGGAAGCTGAGAGGATCATCATGAATCCACTCAGCAGGTAGAGGTATATTGTTTTCATTCTTTTTTTCAGCTTTGTTTTTGAGGTTGCCCCATATTGAATATGAAACGCGTTATTTTTTTGATTACTCGTTTAATATCTTCTAAAACTAAATAAGTCACCGGTACTAATACTAGTGACAACAAAGTTGCGAATAAAATCCCGTAACCTAGGCTAACGGCCATTGGAATAAGAAATTGCGCCTGCGTGCTTTTTTCAAACATTAGCGGTAATAGACCCGCAAATGTCGTGAGAGAGGTCAGTAAAATAGGCCTGAATCGTGCGCCACCTGCTTTCTTTACTGCGTCAATGACCGCCATTCCTTCACGTCTTCGCTTATTGATGTAGTCAACTAGCACCAGAGAATCGTTCACAACAACGCCAGTCAAGGCTAACAATCCCAGTATACTGCTAATACTTAGCGTCATACCCATGATTCCGTGACCTAATAATGCACCAATAATACTAAATGGGATAACCCCCATAACGATAAATGGCTGAACATATGAGCGAAATGGGATCGCAAGTAAACCATAAATACCGAGTAGTGCGAACAGTAATCCAT
>JAVCKV010092644.1:3549-20793 GCA_032274145.1 Herpochondria borealis | reverse complement strand
ACATCGCGTCATCCTTCAACCAGTCTAACGAAGTGTACATGTCCATCAGCTGCCCGAAAGAGAAAGGAGGCTTCTCCTCCTGACCGGGTCTGCGCGGGATGACCAGTCGCTACACCAGCTCCCTCCGAAACGTAACCATGTTCCGTGCGCGCCTTCTCCCTTTGTACCCAAGGGTACACCTCCACCCCACCCCGTCCATTCCTCCTCGTGCTGCCGGGCAGCACGCCAAATCCACACTGCCCATGCGCACGCACAGTACACCGCTCGCAACTGCGCTGCTCCCCCTCCTCCGCTACTGTTGCTGCCGTCCCACACGCCATTTCCCTTTCCGCCTAATCCATTCGTCGCGCACTCTCCCCTTCCTTGATTTTCCGCTGAGAGCACCTTCTTATTTTTAGCCCTTCTCAATCGTGTAAAAGTACAGTACTGCATCCCACAGTGATAGGTTACATGGTTCAATGGCTGTGCGTGGCGCAACGGTTGGAAAACGATCGTTGCAATACATCGAATATTCGAGAAGTGCGTAAACTTACTGGTTGCCCATTTCTACGTGTCCACACCCGAGACCCACACTTCAATCTACACTCAATCTACGAACCACCAGATTTGGCAGTATTTTTATCGGGCTGGGTGGCTACCTAGGCGGTCTGGTCGGCTGCCCGGTGGTGGCACGTGCCGAGCGTGTGCTACCAGAGCTTTGCTGGAGTCTGTAATGTAAGGAAGTATACATGTGTCCCACGTGTCGAGTCACTGGCGTGACGTGACGTCATTTCAGAAAAAGGCGCACGCCGCCGTGGTTTCCAATCTCCTACACAAACCGGGCGGTCGCCTCTTAAGCCGTGATCACCATCCCCACCGCAACCCCGCTCGCACCGCCGCTCCGTCGCCACTTCTGCCCGGCCGTCGACACCGCGAGTCCTGAAGCATCGAGCAGTGGCACCGAGCAGCGGCGCGGCGCCGAGCAGTCGCATGGGCATTACGCACGGCGCCACGGGATCGGGGGCCACTTGCTTCGCCTATTGTGGCATGCGAAGCGATTGCTCGACAGCTCGAAACCCTGGCGAGATCGCCATCGTCAATTTGCACTGCTGCAGCGCGCACTGCAGCTGGAAAAGAGCGGTAACTGCAGGGACAGTCTACGAGATTAGCGGCCATACGATCGCCAAAGCGGTCAAAAGGTCTTCCGCATCCCCTCTGAAAAAACTGCCGCGACGAACGAGATCCACTAGCTAGGGGAGAGAGGTAGAGGTAGAGAGACAGACAGACAGATAGGGGATGCTGCGTCTGCCGCGTCAACCGCGGAATGTGCCGCCTACCCCGTGCCGCCTGTCTTCTCTCCAGCCATTAATCCACCCCAGCTCCACTACCGCCCGACCACGCAGCCCTTGATGTTCGTTCTTCTCTTACACGCACAAAATGTGGGAGTACTGCTCGCGAAGGCAAAGCGCCCGGCGACCGCGCTGACCCGATCTTGCCGCCGTCCGTACTCAACCCTGAAATCGGCCCGCGCCTGCACATAATTTACACACCGCCCTGCCCGGCAACCGGTCAGCGAGCACGGCTGATTGACCGGGTGCGCGCGCCGCGCACCAACACACGAATAATGCGCGATCGGGCGGAAGTGGCGACGGAGCGGCGGTGGCGACGAAGCGGCGGTGCGGCGGTGCGGGGATGCGGGCGGTGCGGCGGTGCGGGCGGTGGACGGGACTGCAGTTGGAACGAGACTGCGAGTGGGACGAGGCTGCGGTTGGGACGGGGCTGTAGTGGGGATAGAGGTAAGCGTGCCGGTGTTGATCACGCGGGTTGCGTGAGCAGATATGAAATTGTGGCCCCGTGAGCTTCTTTCTAAAAAGACGTCACGTCAAGCCCGTGACATGACACGTGGAACACATGTATTGTTCCTTGCAGTAAAGACTCCAGCAAGGCTCTGGTCTGGTAGCACACGCTCGGCACGTGCTACCACCGGGCAGCCGACCCGGCCGCCTAGCAGCCTAGCCTAATCAAATAACTGCCGAATCTGGAGGTCCGTAGATTGAAGTAGACCCACCCACCCCACCCCCTTTTCTCTACGGGTACGTACCTCTGCACGGACCTTCCCTTGGAGCGTCCCCAACAGTCCTATCGCTCCAGTTCAAATGATCCAAATTCCTGTGGTTTGGATTCCTGAATTGGAACTCTTTCGCTGTATTCCGCCTATGTTCTCGTCTCAACCAATTGTTTCAATCGGTCTGGGTGAATGCCATAATGAAGGCTCTCGCCGCTCCATGTGAATGTGCCACGGGCCTACAGTTGGATTGGATTGAATTGATTCACTGGTGAGGACACTACACATGTACAAACGTGTCCAGCCATGTACAGTATGATGTTATGCACACGGATTCTGATCAACCGCTTCAACGTTGCACTACTGTACAATGTACGAGATGCATGATACACATACACCCATTGTACATGTCATTACAATGGGTATGTGTATCATACTCTGGATACCTTATACTGTACGTAACGTACTGTAGTACAGTATTTTCACTCCGATGTTCGATCCTCAAATCCAAAAAAAAGATTTTATGCACTGCACACCATCTTGTGACATTGCTGTGCAACTTGCACAGCAATGTCACAGTGCACCGCATTGAATGCTCCACCTATACTACTGTACACCCTGGCACTGTACATGTACAACACATACAGTGGATGTTGTCGGGCGGGGTTAGGGTTGCAGCATTCTGCAGTGATCCCCCGCTATCTGCATCATGCGCTATGTGCATACCTGCGGTAGGTTGCACAACAAACCTTTCTCCCGATGGAAAATCGATGATTTTGATACGCTCTGCGACTGCATGTCTGCATAAGTCGGCGTATTCTTATGTTTTATTTAAATTTAGGGTACACATGTACTCGATAAGAGCATGTTGGTTCTTAATTTTCGACAAATTACAGTTTTACCCTGCGAGGAATTTTTATTTTGCCATTCTTTGCTTTTTGAAAGATATTTTGGCGGGATAGCGGGTCATTCATGGACTCGCTATGTGCATACCCTCGCAATGTGCATACTCATCCGTTCTCCAGAAGAGCATGCTAATAACGAGGGACCACTGGTAGTAGAATGCTGCGTCTAGTAGAATGCTGAGTCTAGTACCCTTCGAAGGGTAGAATGCTGCGACTCCAACCCATCCCGACCCCGTCCTCAACTCTCATCATTTTCTTCGGATCCAAACTCAAGCGTAAACGCGAAAAATCGTCCAACCATCTAATCTGTGTATATGCGCAATATAAATGAGCCACCATGGAAATCCGGAGAATAATAATTGTGATGTGTTGCGGATGCCGGTGGAAACATGAAAACATGAAAAAAGATTTAAAATTTTTTATAGTGTAAATACGTAAATTTAAAACATTGACAGAATTTTCAACCCAACCTTACAAAAATTTAATATACTGCATATATATTGATATTATTTTGTGTTCAGTTTACAAGCACATACACACAAAGAGGGTATTCATAAAAATGTATCCAAAATTTGCATTAGTTTAAATTAAAGTAGGAGTATGGATATTAAAAAAATCACACTTACAATGGGTGCCTCATGTTGTTTACCAATCCATCCTAAGAGCATCTCCACTCGCCTTGAACCAAACACTAAAAAGACCAAATTAAAATAATAGTCCACCACCAACCCACCCCACTCGATTCGATTTGGCTCAACCCTTTTAGTTCAAACGGAATCCTTGGCTCAAATTCCAGGTAGTTGAGCCACGCTCCTTTTTGGAGTATCGGAAAATCGGAAAAGGATGGCACAGCCTCATTGGCTACATCGGTTCTCTGGTACAGCAAATTAGTTGACATGTATTAGCGTGGTGGTGAGGAAGTCGCCCATTGCGAGGCGGGCTGGATCTTCGGTTCACCCGATCCGGAATCTTCTATCCATCTCCGCCTACGCTACCACCCACTTTCCACTTCAATCTGCAATACTTTTCCATATTGGTATAATACTTGTAGTGCAAATTGTGTTCGAACAAGTTCAGAGGACATGTAGGAATGATTGCAGTTCACTCCATTTGATCTGGATGCGCTTATTTGGGCGTTTGAGTGCATCTCGAGTGGGGACAAATGGACTGGATCAGCTTGGACCAAATGTTTAGGCCAAACGAATGAGATACTTACACGTATTTGGGCATTTGGTCATTTGGTCCAAGGCGAGTGGAAATGCTGTAATGTATTGGGTTTAGCTCCCATTCGTTCTTACATCACAACAAATTAATTTCATGCACTATATTTCAATTTAATCAGTACTATTGAAGTCATAGGCTTACTTTGGTCATCTGCGTCACGTGATAGCCTTCTCACTGCTCAACTTAAGGTCAAATTCTCACAGCTCGCAAACGACTTCTCAACCCGTCTATACAGCAACAACATCGGGAATAAAAACAAAAGAGATCAACAAATAGGCTTAAGTGACGTGGTTTTCTCGTGACCAGTTTCTATTTTTTCCTTGCTCACATTGTAACACTACTCCACTCGCTGGCCGTCGTGCATCAATAATTGATTCATACACTTTGAAAATTTGACCGACCTGCTCTCTGTGCTTTGCCTCCGGCTTCCGTCTCTCTTTCCATCCTATCTAAATCTCAATCTTTTTCTTTCTCGCTAACGAACTCTGTCTCTCTTACACATGCTCTCTCTCTATTTCCCTTCGAAGTATTTGCTGAACACTGCTGTGGCGTCCTCCACTGCAACCTCGGACAATTCACGAACATAGGACTTCACTGCGTGGCCACACTACGTCGTATGACCCATGGTGCTAGGACGATCGCACACAACTGCCCCCCGTGGCCAGCGCTGAAACAGACCATAAAAAAGGGCAAAAAGTAAAATAAGTAAAATACTGTAACCAGAAAAAGGGCAAAGGGAAACAAAAATAAAAAAGAGAGAAAGAATTAATAAAATACAAATCAAATATTAAATATTAAACAAAAGCAGAAAAGTACAACTATAACCAAATCTAAAATTTCAAAAAAATGAAAATGAAAAGAAAAGGACCTCCTGTTTACAGTTTCACAGATCTTTTATGAGTTGGAATTATTTGATGATAATAATGCAATAATGATATACGTATATAAAATATTCTTCAATACAGGGGAAGATTGTAAGACTCCTTTTCTCTAACCAAAATCAACTGAAAAATTATAGTGCTCTATTAAATATCTAGAGCGGAAACAGAAACTGAAGTTGTCTAAATTTGTACAAATTTGCACAAATTTTTCATATGCCACTCTTTGATAGAATCTACACTAACTGAACAGAAGTGACAGTAAAATTTAATGAAAAAAGTGAAAAAAGTTCAGTACAGGTCTCAGCAAGGCATCGTAATAGTTTACATGCTGTCGTTTATTTCAACTGCCCTTTCCTCACTGTAATCATACGCGTCCAAGATTGAAAAGGGATCCACGGTGGATTTTATTTTCTCAAATACGCGGGTGCTTTAGCAGTCAGAACTTGTCTCATGTCACCTCCCCGACAACAGCCACTGTACATATGACGTAGTAGGGAAGGGGATCACTGGAGGGCGCCGCTTGGGAGAGGTCATGGATTTGATTCAGAGAAAGAGAGAGAGGAAGAGCAAAGCAAAGCAAGCGGAGTTGGTAGGATAGGATTGCCCTTGCTTAATCGGCCGAAATCCGGAAAGCCAATTCATCCCAATCGTCCACCTATTGTACAAAATAACGATGGATGAGCGGGGTGCGAGCGCACTGATCCCCAACAGAGTGAGGAAACTTGCACGTTTTCGCAGTGTCAGCGCGCGCGCGCGGTCGAAAAGTGAAGACACTAGCAGGAGCAAATGCATCGGAAGGAAAAAATCGCAGAGAAATACTGTGCCTCCGACCGGGCTGGTTTGGGGGCTTTTGCGCTCGGAGCGTAGTCATTGTGGGCTGGATCTTTACTGTCCCCCACACGCGAACAGCCGCAAAGTCAGCGGGACGTCCCACATTGGTGACGCAAGAATCCTTTTTTTTCTTCTTCAAATGTTCAAATTTTGCTCTCAGAGTCGTGTTACCGGTCCATCCCGTCTGAACACTTTTAGTGACGTATGATTCAGACTATAACTCAAATAGCAATACAAGAGCGTCGCGCATTTGAACGCCCAGGTCTGCCCGCACTTTCTGTAAAAGCCGAAGCGCTGCGCGGCATACCCTGTACCACGAAGCGTTGAACAAGCTGGGTACATTGTACAATGGCGGCGTTATGGTGTACGACCTTTCGTGTTGTTGCGGCTTTCTTACAGATGCTCGGTATAGCAGGTCGGGCGCTCGAACTTGTGAGCTGCAGAGAGTTATCTACAAGTACCCGTACCGTACTGAAGTTTCTGTAGGAGCACGCTCCGGCTCCGTCTAGAGCTGTACAGGTCACCTAACGAAGGCCACTGTCCAACTGACCTGTTCGTTCCTAAAAAGGCCACTCCAGCCAGAGTTCTTCGAGCCATGGCTCAAGCGCACGTTGAATGTGCAGGGCCTTTTGCATGCCACGAGAAAACAAAGTCGGCGGCAGTACATTACTGTTTGACACTGTAAAGTACTGACGTTTTGCCCGTACCGTCCTTGCACGGCACTCTGCACATTATCACACACCTCATCGGATATGACAGTAGGATCAACCACAACTCCCAAACATTTGTTTGTAGACGATACTCGAGAAACTACGTTTTTTGAACCATGCAGGGGCATATGGAGGAGGGTCCCGTCCTACTCCAGCTGCTTGTTGTCGACCTTTCAGTAGCCGGCTAGAGCCTGAAATGCGTGTTCACCGGTCCTTCCCATGGGTAGCCCGTCAGTACTCACTTGGCGGTTCTGCACATGACTTGCTACCTTGTACTGAGAAGCAGCGCCTGAACCCACGTGTCGAGAGCACACTCCGCGGAGTCTCAGTCATGCATTGCGTGATAACCGTGCGAAGATGGAATAAAAGGGTGCTATGCGGTTATCTTCAAAGGTTGCCGATGCACTCTTCTTTCCTCTCAAAAATTCAAAAAAGTCATTTCCTGATTCTATTACGTCTACACGGCCATACAGGCGATACAATGCGACCGATCGAGCCGTGTGCGAGCTTACAGATGACGCGACCCTTTGTCCAAAACGACCTCGTATGAGTGAGAGAGAGAGAGTCCTTCCATCGTATGTGGAGAGCATTTGAGTCATTCCGTCTATGAAGTCACTCGCACTGTCCATTAAGTCTTGTAAAATATGGCAAGGTTCTTCCCGTCGCCGCCGCGTGCCGTTTACAGGACGACTACACCCATTCACCATTCCCAATCCCCACACCAGACAATGTACGGCTTTGAAAAGGGGACCCACTCGAGATCCCCCTCCCCGTCCGCCTTTCCTGACCGCGTTCCCAAACCTGGACTAACAAAATGCCTGTGCGATGATCTTCCCCCCTGCGTCATGGGAGAAAAACTGCATTCTTCTTCTCGCTTTCTCGGCCATGACATAACCCGGTCCCCTCTCCGAATACCGTCATTCGATTCTACCCTCAAACAATGCCGTAAATTCTCCTTTGTATGATGTTATGCTGCTTGGCAGTACTTCCGTCTACCCCCTCCCCGCATTTTCCATCTCCTGTCCACCACTATTGCTGCATGCCTCTGTAGCAATCCGGGATTTCTCGTTCTCCACTTCCAAAAAAAGTATAAGAGCAGCCCAACTTCTCCACAGGTCCACACTTTCTTTTCCCTCCACCATCATCCTTCGCACCGCTCCTTCAGAATCGTCACTGCTCCCATACTCTTCTGTATCACGCAATCCAACTGTGCAACCACATCCCACACATCCCATCATGAAGATCTCTTTCTTCCTTCTCCTCCTACTCGTCGTCCTCTTCTCTTCGTTAGAAGCCGAGGCATCGTCGGTCTCGCGCTGCGTTCGCCGTCGCTGGATGTGTCGTCGCTACGGCGGGAGCGCCGTCGGTCGCTGCACGTTCCGCATCAAGATCCGCACCCGTCGTGTCTGCCGTCGTCGTCCTCGCGGTGGTCGTCGCGGCGGTCGTCGCGGCGGTCGTCGCCGTCACTGCTACCGTCGCACCTACTACCGTCGTGTCCGTGGGTACCGCTGCCGCGCGGCATACCATCCGTTTCACCCGGTCTCCCCGCCTGTGAGTGCTGGCGGTTGTACCGAGGTCTGCCAAGGCTCGTACTCCCGCGCGAGATTGGGCTGTGACCGCTCGCACTGCTTCATCCGTCCCTGTCCTGGTCATCATCGTGCGTTCAAGTGCACGGCTGGTGATGTCGGTCTCACTCTCCCTAGTCCGAAGGACTGCTTTGCTGGCTGTCGCTCTCTCACCCTCCGTCGTCGCAAGTGCGATCTCAGCATCTGTGAGGAACGCGTTTGTAACATTGTCGCGGGGGTTAAGCACTACTCTTGCATTCCGAAGGAGATCACCACGACACCGCCCACGACAACGACGTCGACTTCGTTTTCCAACTCCACCACGAAGCCGACTGGGAGCACGCCGATGACGACAAGCACAACGACCACAACGTCTACCACTAACTTCTGTGAGCGGCTCTGTCGTCTGACTGTCAAAGCTGCTTACGCCCACTGCAACTTCATGGGCTGCAAGGTTACCAAATGCCTCGTCGCAGGGCAGTTGACGCCTGGCTTCGCTTGCGTGAGCAAGAATAGCCATGGGCCACATATCGCAACAACAACAGCCGTAGTGGCAACGACCTCTTCCACCACCTCGTCGACGTCCAGCACCTCTTCGACGAGCAGCACCTCATCGACGAGCAGCACCTCATCGACGAGCAGCACAAAGTCTACTACGAGCAGCACCACGTCCACTACAAGCACCTCATCGACTTCCAGCACCATATCAACGACGAGTTCCACATTGTCGACTACCACCACAACGGGTACCACAACGACAACAACTACATCAACGACTCCGACAACAACTACATCAACGACTCCGACAACGACAACAACTCCGACTACGACAACGACTCCTACTACGACAACAACTCCGACTACGACAACTACTCCGACTACGACAACTACTCCGACTACGACAACGACTACGACAACGACTCCGACTACGACAACGACTACGATAACGACTACGACGACTACGACGACTACGACGACTACTACGACTACGATAACGACTACGATAACGACTACGTGAACGACTGGGTAGGAAATTAAGTTTAGCTGGCGTGGGACTCTGGTTCAAACCACACAAAACTGTTGTCATGTGCTAGTTTAAAGTTCTAGAACATCTTTAAAATCCGTTAAATGTTACAAACTGCTTGAAAAAGTTTGGAGCTTTTCACATCTTTCTCCATCTCGTAACATTATACTTAGCTATGTATTTTCTCTCCGAGTGTCAAAGATAAAAATTCTTCAGGATTTAAAATGAATTGAAAGAAAGTGGGTCAACCCTAGGTTAGCTTCGTGTTGTGATCGTCCGTTTGCAGTCAAGTCAACTGATAGTAAATTTTCGGTATCTGTTGTTTTGATTACCGGCCTACTTTTAGTGAAGTGAGTATTCTGCGGTGGAGAACTCTATTGTGTGATGCAACTATTGAGTCGGTTTGTCGATTGGACCGCCTTTGTATCCCTTGTGGAGAGAAGTGCAGCATTGTTGAAGGCATTTTCTTGTCGTGGTGCGCCCTAGAGCTCGGAGTGAGCCGTACTGCGAGTTGGGACTTGTTCACTGTGGTCCAAAAAATCCGGAGCACTGCAGCAGGTTGTTGTATTTGCTCAACAAAAGGATGCGCAACAGTACAGTTCCTGTTCTACATGACATGAACAATTCTACTTTTTCAAACGAGCCGTTGTACGATGGGAGGAAAATTGTTCCATTCCATTGGGCAAAGCTTGCACGCACAGCGTTGCGAAGACTGAATTCGGGTCCAACGCTTGGGCTTAACGTTGAAGTTGCTACAATACCACAGTACTGTACGTGCATAGTATCCACTGTTGCGACAGATATGCACTTGTCAAGCACATAGCGCTTCCCTCGATAAGCAGATGTCCGAAATACACAGCTGTGAAGGGCTTTGGGATATGTAACACACGTGTATGAAGGGGGTAAAGCATTGGTGTTTGGGTAGGACGAAGGCCGTCTTGAAGAGTATTGCACGTAAACACCTCTCACTGTTGTTCTCTCAGCTACACGTGGAAACATTGCACGAGCCGTCCGGCATCATTCGTTATCCTGTACTGCACCCCTCCGTTTCTCGTTCAAGCAAACATTCAACCAAAAAAAGCCATCTCACAAAGTATTCGCAACGTTAACGAGAGGGAAACGAAATTCTCCAAACGGATCCTTTAATTATGGACAAATCTTGCAGCGTCCTGCCACAGAGGAAGCCTACTTGAAAAGGCCCGTGTTGCTGTGGACATGGAATGAGGGGGCGCATCACGGGCAATGATGATGCAAACACGTTCAGTGAGAGGCACCATGTTCAACCGGAGTAGAAAATCGATACAGAGCCAGCTTTCTTTCACAGCACGACCCAATCCATAACGGAAGCGGCGTTTCTCCCCACGGAAGCGAATTGGGCGACACATCTTCTACTGGCCTCATCTACGACTTGACCATATCCACACCATAGACAAAAAATTCGTGAAAATCGCTTGTGGTGAATTCGCGCCCGTTCCGCATGGCTGCCGAAGGTTACCTCTGCACAGCAAACCCGTACCTGATTCTGGCACTCATAATTTTTCCATAAATATTGGGCTTGCACATTCGCGTCATTCATTCCTATGCAAGACGGGATGAGACGCAGGGAAGGGTCGGTGCTGGAGTCAAATGGGCGCTCCACCCTCCCTCTCTCTATCTACGACTTCTCTCTTCTAAAAGTCTCAGCACTTTCTTCTCTCGTCCAAACAGAGGCTTGGTCGAAAAAAGTAACGCTGAGAGACTAACCTGTCAGCATCATATGCCGAGGGTTGAAAAAACCAATCTGTCTTTTCTGCCATTTTCCTTTTGGTAATTACATACACAACCTCTGTGATGTTTCCTGTCCACTGCTGTGCGGGCGTAATAACCTAGCTATGTTTCGTTTCGTATGTGTGATGGTTTCATTCCGCGAGTAGATGGCAATTTTTTATGCCAGAGAGGTTCTCTGTAAACGCGAAATTCAGCGCCAAATCGAGCTGGCCCCTCCGAACAAACTACCAACCCTGCCCATGATACGGCAATAGTGTGCACTGTACAACGTCGGTTTAATTACTGTATGGCATGGCATAACAACTGGACCGAAATGAAGTAAATGTTGCTGCCCTCAATCGGGAGGTGCAATATATTGATTTCCGAAAACCATTAAAATTTAATGTTCAAATGCATTATTGTTGTACATAGAAAAATAAAGAAATTAAAAAAACCAAAATATCATAATATGACTCAGCTCAAAAGATTCATTTGGAACTCGCAACCATACCTCTTTTCATCATACGCCACTTGCCACTGTCTGTAAACAGAGGGTTTCCACGAATTCCCAAGATGAAATACATTATGCCTACCTACTATGACCACACCATACCACTCCCGCCCATCCTAAGCCCCACTACATGCCACAACTTTCAAATTCGTTCCCAGCGCACATGAATGCGAGGTGTTGGAGCATCTCCACGGGTGTAGAACAAATGAGCAAAATACCAAAAACGTGGCACTTTTTAATTTGCTGGGCTATCATACCAGCAGATGCAAAAATGTAGTTTTGTTTTTTCTCACCAGTGCAGATGTATTTAACACCAACACCATATGTAAATGGGACCGTTCATCACCAACGGGCACATCTTATGGAGAAAGGCGCTTTCCTTTCTGAAGCTTTCGGCGACGACCTCGACATTCTCCCCTTCGACCTCTTCGATTCTTCAGGAGAGGAGGACACGGAGGCCAGTCACCACGGTGGATCCCGTCCGGGACGAGGACCGAACATCGACCGAAGCCGACAAGAATTTGCCCACCACATTCACGCAGATTACTTTGCCCACAATCCATGCTTGCTTGCGGCGAGGAAGGGAATGTTCAAGAAACGGGGAAGGAGAGAATGGAAGAGGAGAAAAGAGAGAAGGAACCATGTGGGTGTGTTTATTTCACAGCCTGGCGCAACTAGAAGTGATGGTGTTCCAGTGTCCGGGTTCTTTTGTCACAAACAGTTATCACGATGTTGTCCAATAGGTGGCGACATTGTGTTAAGCATCTTTGAAGCGAAGGTTAACTTTCCAGGGCCAAATCATCATGATTTGGGTATGTGTCGAAAGGCGTGAGGTGAATCAGTGCTGTCGCGCGCGGACAACCCCAGTACACCAAGATACTGTAGAGACACGGGACGCGCTACGCTGTAAGCTGGAGCGTGGTAGCGGTAGAGGGATAGAAGAAGTAGAACTGTGAGACGCGCAAAGGGGACAGACGAAATACGAGCAGCCGGCGTAAAGTCGTCTTCGGCTGTTGGTGTCTCTCTGTGTCTGAATGTTTCACGTTTGTCGTAATTCTCCGGTTTGGAGGAGTCGGCCGAGCTACAGTCTATATATACTAACATTTTGAGTGTGTGCTGCGCTGTTAAAGCTAATCAGTAACAACGCAGGTGCACCAAATAGAGTGTTATAGTTTCTTCTAGTAATGCACTGTGAAACAAAACAGTACAGCTAAGCACTGTAAAAAAGTGCCAGAAAATTGAAAATATGGGTTGCTACCTGGGCTAAAATTATTTGGTCAGAGGTTTGCCGTTCGGGCATGCATAAATCTTATGAAAACTGCAATTTGCTAAGTTTTTCCAATTTTTTTGCCCGGTGGAGATGCTTTTACGGTATGTGAAAGGTATTCGGACCTATCCCGTTCTTAAAATCCAAAAGTTAACAAATAGAAACAAAGCAACAAAGAAACAAAGAAACAAAGGAAAAAGATACACAAAAAAATAACACACAAAACTCAATATACAACAAACAAATCAACATACAAAGCCAAAATGGAAAAATCCATAAAAAATAAAACAAAACGATTTCAAACAAACACAGGACATAAAACAAAAATCACAAAACAGAACAAAGTTTAAAAATAGAAAAAATAGGAGACAATCCAGCCAATCGGGGGGTGATAGTCGCCGACTTCCGGGATTAATGGGTGAGTAAAGTGTTACTGTGGATAAAAGGGGTTCTTTTTCTTCCGTAAATTGAGACTGATGTGATTCTAATTCGACGTTTTCAGGCCTAGGGTGATTTTCTATGTTTACAGGTTGACATGTACACTGAAAAACTGAAACTAGGGTGACGTACTCTTCCTGAAAGACCTGACGAATAGGACATGAACGGGATGTATGATTACGTTCTTGGTAAAGTGAACAGGAGTACGAACGCTTATTCGACGCATGGGGACCTTAAAATGTTCCGTCCTACACCTGCATAATTCACGGGAGGACCCCTCGGAGGAGGTAGAGCTTTCGGTATGTTCAGGGTTTTGTCCTGAAAGAACTAAAAGTTTGGCTTTGCTTATAAAATCATCGACATCTGCCTGGGTGGGAACAAAAATAAAATGTCTGTGTAAAATCTCTTCCGTCTGGTAATAAGATGACGCGACTCGATAAAACGATATGTAAATACGATGTTAAAAACTTTTAGGATAGCACTGCAACCCCGTGATAGAATGGGAAGCCGTCTGAAAGCGGGACTTGGGTGGGAGACTCGCACTTTAGATCCGGGAAAATCGGATACTCCTCAACCCAGAAGGGTCGAGGAGCGGTCCTCGGTTTATATCACTATCCAGAGCCAACAAATCTAGTACTATAAGCATCTAGTACTGCAAAGAAACCAGAAAATAGAGGTGGTGCACTAAAGAGGGGAGCTAAGCGGGCTTAAAGTCGACTACAGTAGTCCATGTACAGCGGGGGAAGCAATCACCAGAAACTGCACATGGAAAGGGGGATACAGCCGGGGACAGTGAGGTGGCCTAAACCAACCAGAACTGGACCTCAAGTGTCACAGTCCATTCGGCCAGGTTTGACTCATCAGGTGAAAGGGATGTACAGTAGACTGGCCGGCCACTGCATTACATTTAGCAAAAACAGAAGTCCCTTGTAATATCGTCCGTTTTAAGAAATACCAGAGAGATCTACGATGTCTTCGGAGAACACGGCATCTACAGGAATCGGGTTTCCTTTCTTGCATTGAAAAAATATGTGCTTTGCCGCCTTGATGTGGTGCAACGGGGTTGCGTGAAGGCCTGGCGACGTGCCACGGATAGGCCGTATTGGTGGTGGGCGATGCCCTATTCTGGTCGCGATTTTCGTGCGCGGCTACAGTAAGCCTTGGGCGGATGTGCCATATTTCCGCGACATTCCGCACTATCTGTAGTAGTAATTAGTGTAATTGGGGCTAGACAGTAGTACTTTACGGGACCCGTAAGCACCAGTGGTGCTGGGTCCGGCGATACACAGGTGTGCTGGCACTGCGCAATCACACTTCCGCGTGACCCCTGCATACAGTGCAGTCGCGTGACGCATATGCCCTGTAAGCACCGCACGACCAAATAGGGGCATGCGATCACTGCATTGACAGTGCGCCATGGGACGGAGTTCCGTAACCGCACATGGCCTTACAGCGACACAGTGGACCGTACTTAGATGCACTGCACCGAGCTCACGGTGAGATTCGGCCAGCTTGGCCTTCTCGGAGAACCGATGCTTCGAGTTGAGTAAACACTTCAAAGTGCTGCCCATTCTACATTTCCCCTGTCAGGACAAGTTTCGGTTGTTTCCCGTCACACAGTTTTTGTTCGGTGGTTGCCCCGAGTTCGCCTTTGGTGTAAAAGTTTCATCAGCCAAGCTGCCCCGTCGCTCTACTCATCATCCCCCATTTCTCTAGTCGAGTCTTACAAGCCCTACCGTCGTACGTTTACTTAGCTCGCTAGCAACAGACATCTTCCTTTTGGCGTTTATTGGCGAGGCCGAAAACTGCTAACAGTACTCCTGTGTGATTGTTCGTCGGAAGATACTATCATTCTGGCCCATTCTTCGCGCTTCTGCACCGGCCACACAACTGTAAGAGAAGCGATCGACTTCGTCACGGAAAGTATTTTAGAGCACAACTTCTTGTGATTTCCGTCTCTACCATATATGCTGCGCATCGAGAAAGAGAGCTTCAAACACTATTCGTGTACATGCTGCGACGCCTCTGGCGTTTTCGGGTTTTTTCACGGCACCTGCACATTGCTTTTTAATCAAGTGAAGACAAAGGTTGATAATGGTACTAAGGAAGCTCTAAGGGAACCCACAATTATTCACAGGGATCATGAACACATAGATTTAAAGCTTAACAGGAATTTATAGAACGAGACTTACGATAAACCTAATGGGGAATTACTTCATCTCTTTTCCTATTTAGAAGATAAAAGATTTCTATCTCATCTCTTACGCGCACCCTAACAGCTGTACTTTTTTACAGAATTGAAAGTGGCATTTTCCGGATTTCTATGATCAATTTCAACTACAGGGACATTCACACCTTTCCAGACTGGCACTGGCCTGATAGGAAGAGCTGGAACAAAATTGCAATATCGTCTTTTTTAGATGGTTTTCGTAAGCTTACGTTAAACATGGGAAACTGCGGGGCAGAACAAGAACAGGTACGCTTTGATATTTTTTGTGTATTCACACAGCAAGATGAACAGATATTTATTCACTTTCTTGTAGCTGGCTATACTAATAAAAACTTTGATGGTGCATTTGGGTTTATAACGCGTCGCATGAAAACAAAAAATGTTGTAACACCCGCAGATATGATGAAGGTTGTCGAATCTAGCTCCCAGTCTAATTTTGTATTTTGCTCTGTTGGCTTTCGTTGGTATTCTTGGAAGGAAAAACTTCAGGGGTTCTGTAAAATGCCAGCATCTTTCCATATCAACCGCTTTCATAAATTTAATTTTCTCAAGGAAGACCCGACAGTGATTTTTGTCAAGGAGTATTCTGGGATTTAGAGTGGTCTGCAGTGCGCCTTTTGAAGCGCAATATCACCATGGACGAAGTGCGTCAATTCATCGCCTCCGAGTATACCACCATTGACCTAGTATCAACGCTCACTCCGCTTCCGGAAGTCCCACCTGCTCACGAGGGTAAAAGGAAGGCTTATGTCGAGAAGAACACTGTAAAGGGGGAATACAGTGGTGATGGAGTGCTAGCTTAGGCAACCTTTGCCAATGGTAAGGACTGCGATCAGTAGGCCATCTTGCCTCGTGACCTGCACCTTAGTGTAAAATTCATATCTCGTTCGCGCTGGAATGTTTTTTGGAACTGTCTTGTCGAGCGTATAGCCCTCTTCCGCAGCTTTATTCAAGTATTAAACGCCATTAAGCCATAAAAATCAGAAAATTGCACATATCTTGGAATTTGCTACTGTACGGTGTTTATTTTTTTAAAGTGGAATCGTACACAAATATACCGGATCCACAATTCTACAGCAATGAGCAGCACCATCATGCTGTCGTCCGAAACAAAGTTCATCACGACTCATTACAGTGGACAGGGTCGAGAATACTATATTCTTACCTGCCTTAATAATTCTTTACATTGAATCGGGCCAACATCGTATTCTTACTCACCCTTGCGGGCGAGAATAGCTGTAAGCATTCCTAGCCGGCTAGCCAGGTGAGAACATCAAACACGGCGCCGCGCATTACGGAAGGGTTACATCCCTTCCTGTCGGCTGCATCCCGTCCAACCAAATTCGTACACGTTTTTGTCTGACACATTTCCTTTGCACCCCCACTTCTTTCCGAACTCTGTGGTTTCCGATCTTTCCGCCAGCCGTCGAGGGAGATCCTTAGCCGTTTTACAATGGCTCAACTGCTGTCCAGATCTCGGTTGAACCTACTTCGATCACGCCGTCAGGCAAGCTTTGCATGCGATTTCGATCGTACACGCCGAGCGTGAGTCCAACGATTTGGTCACGCGGTATGCGCCCGAGGAGCAGGCCAGCAACCACAGCGCCTGCAGAGCGGCGACTAACTAGGCCATTGCACCGTGGGTCCTTTGTGACGAGCAGTGATTCTGCATCCAATCTGAGGCGCCGACGAGCGTCGACATCGACCAGCGCACCCGGTCGCACGATGACCCAGTCGAACGGCGTGGGGATTTCACCAGCTTGCCGTTGCAGCATGGCGCGCACTTCTGGTAGAATGAGGTTTCGCGCGACAGCAACAACAAGCCCGACCGCAGCCGAGTCTTCCGCAGCCCGGGCCGACAGCCCTGC
>JAVCKV010092533.1:0-20795 GCA_032274145.1 Herpochondria borealis | reverse complement strand
GCTAGAATCTACTATGAAACGAGAAAATACCGTGATTCAATAAGATACTACGCGGAAATACCTCGCTCATCGGACAACTGGTTGCAAGCGCTTTTCGAAGCGTCGTGGGCCTTTTTTCTTATGGAAAAAGCCAATAACACCTTGGGGAATATACATACGCTTCACTCTCCATTCTTCGACAATAGATTCTTTCCTGAGAGCTATATCCTACAAGCCATAACATTTCTAAGACTCTGCCGATACGATCGAGTGAGAGAGTCAATGGGGCTTTTCAAAAAAAGATATGCCCCTGTACTTCGAGATATCAAGTCACTACTTGCAAAAAGCGAGAAAAATCCAAAGGACTTTTTCAAGCAGGTTTACGCTTACCGTAAGGGAAATTTGAATTCATATAGAAATGCTTGGGCAATTCTCGATGCACTTGCGCGTACCGATACCTATAAACAAGCCGGTGCCACAATTAAAAATGCTGACCGCGAGATAGCCCGCTTAAGTGATTCTCCAAGAGCTTGGAGGAAGAATGGCTTGCTCAAGAAACTTAAAAAATTCTCTAAACGAAAAAAATCAGCTGCTGTTAAGGATTCTGGAAAGCGCTTATACCGCCAGGGGGTCGGATTCTACAAATACCTGATGCATCAATTTGGGATGCTTGATTTCTGCCGTACCCGAGGGCTTCAAGACATGTTGCGAAAGGCAAAATTTAAATTGAAGTGGGAAGCGATGTCAAGAAATCAGGCTGTGGTCGAGGCTCAGACGGCTAAAGATAAAAAGTGAAAGGAGAGGAATACCCGTCAACAACTTGCATGGGAGCGATATGATTCGACACAACTGTTAAATGGCAAACAAGAAACGGGGCACTCGACAGCTATAATGTGACGCTGCCTGTCCTCCAAAGTCTGGAGCAATTTGATCTAAGTTGGACAAGAATGCAACTCCTTGCTGCAGTTACTGAGGAGACAGGTGACACTATTCATATCTAATGTAGTAATGTATAGCTACTCATATTATGTCCTATTATTTAATCGCTACTAGCTACTCTTGAAGACGAAGCCGATCAAGTTCACGTTTGCGGTGATCTTGTGACAACGGCAAAACCGTGTGGGAACCATGTGAAGTATCATTGCCAAGCTTCGCCAAGCGTAGAATCCTACCTGCTACGTGCGGACATACCAAGTTATTGAAAATCTACTGGCAAAAAGAAGTGTACTTCACAATCATGTACTGGACAAATTTGTACTGATATATTCTGGGTACTGTGTTCAACCGCTGAGGAACTGGGTCCTAAAGCACATTTTCACCAAAGCAAAGTTAAAAGACGATCATGATATCATGCCCATGAGCTCCAACAATATTGGAACCCCAGCTGTGTGCCAGGGTGCAGTGATCTCATCCTCATGTTTGCATCTTGAGGGCCAAAGCAGCAGCCACAGTAAGGTGCCACGCGACATCAGAAGATACTGGCCTCATAGTATTCAAAGTTCTTTAGTTTTCAGCTGAAAGCAATTTACATCCTAAAAACTCCCAGCACTTGTTAGCAGAAATCTAAAATTGCATTGTGCCCCCAGTCAGCAATATTTAGAGTGCATCCGATCCCTCCTCCTCCATCATATGTACCATGGGTGTGTTCATACCTGTTGACTGCCTACTCCTCGTCCTGTTATGCTGTTCAGAAGGTAGACTGTTACATTGATTATTAATCATTGTGAATTTTGGCTCCTCCCAGCCAATTCATCCAACACAAAGGGCATAGGGAGACCGAATGATGAAAAAGAGGTAAGCAAAACCCTCCTAACGTGCTACGTTTGCATCAAGCAGCCCAAGCAATGGGCTCAGTGGATCTGGGCCAAGGTTGACAAATTTGAGGATGGTGACATCACCAACTGCCAGTCTCTCATGAATCTGGCTACTGTAAAGTTCACCAAGATTGCAGCAGAGGGATCTGGCTTTAATGGCCGATCTACCTCTATCCAAGAAGACGCTGTGGCCATGTTTGCATCCAAAACCAACAACTCTAAACGCACCAAGCCCCCTCCTGATGGAGCTCCTGACACCAATAAACCCAAGTTGCCTCCATTTGCCCGTTACTACAAGAAGTACAAGGTTGACGACCTCCAAGGTCTTTGACGGTCAAACCTGGTATTTTTACAACTGCCCTTCTCATCGTGATCATATTAAGTGGCGCTCCTTCCTTGCCAAATCCTGCCATGGATGTAAGAAGTGGCTTGCCGACGGCGGTGACTCATCTCTTCCTCTACCAGTCTCTCAGGTTGGTGATGTGGATGATGGCTCCACTGCTGCCTCTACTGTGTGCACAATTTGCTGAGGTTGGCCGAGTTGGTGTTGGCCAGTGGTGACAAGGACGAAGAGATGATTGAGCCTGGTGTTGATGCGCGGAATGTTGAAATCATATTCCGCTGGATCCAGAGCCTGCAGCTGGGAGAAAGACTGAATCGATAGTTGTAGTGATGAAGCCATTGTGAAGGAGGTGAGGCGAAGGAGAAGAAGGGGGTCATCCTTATGTGCAGGGAGATTGCCTTCTTGATCAAACATGGTTGCCTTGAGAGCTCCAACAAGGTTCAACTTGAGTGTATGATAAAGTGCTCGTGAGTTTTGCACAGCATGTTCATTCACACGTGCAATCCGAGCTGCTTCCAAAATGTCAGTAGTGATGACATGGTAATCCGTGAAGAGATCCTTGGCCTCACCAGCAATGGTGTAGGTGAGGATGCCTTGTGGATTGGCGGCATTCCACTTAACTTCATGCGCTTTGATGCGCAACGCAATCATAAAGGTGGGAAAGTTCTCGATGGTGCCGCCCCATTGTACATCCAACAGGGCATAAGCCTTTTCATAAGCAGTGGATCCAGCACACGTAGCTCCATCGAATGGATTGGTGGAAGCGAAGACATCTAACAATGGGCTGCTGGAGGAGGTGGTTGATGTAGGTTTTGCAGAGCTAGTAGAGTTTGCGAGTTCTGCTGCATAGCAGCAATAAGGGCCGCTTGGCCAACGGCGTCTCTGAGGTTGGAGGTTGCAATGAATGCGACGAAGAGTTGGATCGTCAATGATGAAGAATTGAAGATTGGAAGAGGCAAAGAATTACAATTGGAGGTGTGAAACTGAATGTCGATACAAAGGGGTATGCGGAGTGTTATGGAAGAACCACCGTTAGGTGTCATTGCGCTCTACAGTATGACCTGAGAGAATAACAAAGATAAACGACAGAACGATGATAACAAAAAGAATTATAAGAGATTAGAAACAGACGCATGAGGGAAGTTGAAGCCGATTGGTACGTTCGTCAACAAAATAAAGTTCCAAATAAAGAATGAGGCACGGGACTGAACAAGCCCAAAAACTCTCATCCATGCCTTGACCATGGCACTTTTTGCTGCTTTGCTGCACCTTCCTTGGCTCTCTCCTCTCCCTCCAACGCCCCTTGTGCGCCCCTCATGATACCTACCGCTGCATCATTGCTAAATATATTTTTTAACTTACTCTATAACATCACCATTGACCATACCTTCCCTCTTCATCATTTTTCAAATGTTCTATTTGCATCGGTCTATTGCACGGTAAATATAACGGATAGAGAAACGGAAAATAACGGTAGAATTGTCTGTGCTGATGATATGGAGACGTCATCAAATACGTCGGATGATGGTGATCCAACCCGTTTAGCTTCGCAGTTCCGAAGGGTGTAGTTAGCAGTGTAAGTAACTTTTACCTTATATCCTCAGAGTCAAATACTTATAATATTAATCAGGCCCAAACCGCCGAAACGTCTCATCTTTTTACGCCCAGTCAAGTTCGTGAATCATCATGAATCTCAATCGTGACAACTTGAACGTCAGTTTACAAGAAGTTCTAACAACATCATTGGTCTGGGACGATCAGGCTGCGTGTTCTTCTCACTTTCAAAACAGGTGTCAACAAAGGGCGTCAACCGGAACCACAGAAGCTTGCATTTCCCATGTCGTCGTCACTTGACCGTTTGCAGGCCCGCATTGATTCGACCAGAAATGCGTTGGAGGTGGCTCGAAAGACGAGAAGCGAGCAACAGCAGGCGTCAGCTGCCGATAGCAGGAGCCACCAAGAATCGTTTGACAGGATTCAACGATTATTTACTGCACTCTTGAAGAACGGCGTCGATATTGACCCGTATCGCGGATCAATGAAGGATACGTACAAAGGTTGCAATCAGAATGATTTGCCCCCCAAAGACGTGTTGAAGCAACAAGCTCTTCTTTGTCGCGCATCACACCTGGTGGAAGTAAAGTTGAAGGCGCTTTCGCTCCTGAAGAAAAAATTCAAGACGTTGCGAAAGTATTTGAGGGCTGAAGCCCGCGTCATGAAGAAGGAGAATCGCAGCCTTTACGATATGTACGTTCGCAAGCGAAAAGAAATTGGATCTCTCATGAAACGCGAGGACGAATCGTGTCGTACCAGAATAGAAGTACAGGATTATGTCAAGGCACATTTAGAAGCGACTATTGCCTTGCAAAAGAATATTCAGGCTTGTCATGACGACATTGTGTGTGCGCGGGATGGGGCCGACTTAATGTCTGTCTGGAGCATCGATTCGTGTCCATCGAAGGACGGCATTGGGAGCTTTGTGAATCTGGAGGATTCATCCAACGACGTCATGTCTATCAATGACATGGAAACTATTGTCAGTACCATGACGCATCTTCTTGACGAGATTGATTTCCACGCCTCACCCTCGGAAGGGGAAGAAGAGTACGTCCTGTTGTAAAGCCATGTTGTAGAAAGTTGAGAGAGTTTATTAGAGAAGACATAAAACATAGGAATGCTACTAATCTAGCTCCGTACAATCACATGTTGCATATTCGTTCCAAACGTACCATGTACTCTCTGTGCATTGCAGAGAGACAGCCGTAACCCGTCCTCGCCTCTACGAGATCTCAATCTATATATGAAAGCCGCGATCTTATAAATTGTACACGAGAGTGGAGGCCTGTCTCATTCGATGAGAACCATGTAGTTTCGACGAAATCGCGACCAGTAGACTACAAAGCGAAGAATTCCAAGTGGATCATGGCAATATAAGTGGAGACTAACTAGTTGTCGTGCGTACAATGAACGTGTCGAACTACCGTACACGTACACATGAGAAGCATTGAATACATGTACAGTAGTCAATCACGTTGCTGGTGAAAGCTTGTAGAAGAGGTCTCTTCCCCGCCTGCATCTCACCTTGCCTCTCTCCATTCTCTTGGAAGGTATTACAAATCACGCTTTTAAAATGTTGCGGTTACATAATTAGACGTGCTCTAATACTCTACAGATCCAATCCAGTAAGTGCGGCAGTTCTCAGCACTGTTTCGTTCAGCTCAATTCTGCAACCCTTGCTCAAACAACTGGGGTCGCCTCACCACCCCAAACTACCAGCCCCTCGGTCTGCTTATGGGCAGGCGTAACTGCATAGCTCTGTGCTTGGATAGGTGTTGCTTGGTAGGTTGTGTCCACTGGCTTGGTAGAACCCTTGTGCTTCATCTCCCTCGCATCAACGGCTCCAAAAATACCAATCAACGTCATGACAATTGCAAAGATGAACCATAGTGTGGCCCAGAAGCGATAATCGTTGCCCCAGTATTCGGCCACCGTGTGAGCATCAGTGTTCATCAACTCTCCACCGACATATCCTTGATCGGATCCGTAGAGATTCTTGATATCCAAGAGCGCATTCATGGAGCATGTTAGTGCTAGGAAGGCATACAAGTGGTCCAAAAAGATAGCAGGAAGAAACCAACCACCAATAACAAGAAAGACACCTTCAATGCACATGACGACGATTCCGAACGTATTTCGAATCCAGAGCAAGCAGCTCAAGAGGATGGCCAGTCCAATAGTGATGGTTCCAACAGTGGGACCCAGTGTCGTTCGTCGAAAGAGCAACAAGATCCCACCCCAAAAGGCGGTTCCGGTGTATCCAGCAGAGGCCACAAAGGCTCTCTTGAACGACGAGTTCGCGACAGCGTAGGAGCAAAGGCCACTTCCATCTTTGAAAATGTGAAGGTAACCAATGCGACCACCCATCAGAATGGCAGCTGTTCCGTGACAGAGTTCATGAACATATGTTGCAAAAATCTTGAATGGATAAAGCACATAACGCCCTGTTTGGAAATTCATGAGAATCAAGAGCACAACGGCGCCTCCAAGAAGGATCTTGTCGCGTTGCAGCGCTCGCTCGATCCTGGATCTACCATCATCCTTCATTTGAACAGTAAGCAACTTCTCATTCCTTTCTTCATTGCCACACGCATCAGGAAGCTCGCAATTCATGGTAAGGTCTAGGAGGCGATTGGATTAAGAAAGGGGTACGAGTAGCGATGTCCTTTGTCCACGCAGTATTAAGGATGATTGAAATAAGTGAGGCTTTGATCGATCGTCCCCCGCTTTCTACGATCAAGCAAGATCTGGTCGGCGATGAAGTTCGTCTTTGGCGACAAAGGTTGTATCAAAATGTGAGTATGATGATCGCGCATGTATCGACTTCTATAACCGGTATTCTACAGTTGAGTAACGGAAACACACGAATAGCTGCCAAGTGGCTACTGTACAGTATACAGTACTGGACTGCCTTTCCCGAACCGGTACGTACGCCGCCCGTCTTCAAGTTCTTCATGCCGACTCTGTGTCATAGCGGTACCATCGCATCATACCTCTGGGTAGATTAGAATAGAGACTGCCAATCACGATGGTTCTGGTTTCCGCCACCCGACGGGGTACCCAAGCGGCTGCAAAGAGAGCTGTTAGAGCGCTCTCGTCTGCGGCTGAACTTAATGCAGGAAGGTGAGTTGAACGAAAGTATCCATTGTCGTGAGAGGATTGTTGTGACGTACCCTATCTGAATTTTTCTTTGAATACGAAAATTCTAACGTATTTCTTATTCAGTGTCTACGCTGGATTCTCCGATCAGGACCGAATTTTTACCAACCTCTATGGTGAGCAAGATTGGCGTTTGAAGGATGCTGTGAAGCGTGGTGACTACCACTTGACCAAGGAGATCATGCAAATGGGACCTGACTGGATTGTTCAGGAAATCAAGGACTCTGGACTAAGAGGGCGCGGAGGAGCCGGTTTCCCATCCGGTCTCAAGTGGAGCTTCATGCCAAAGGACACTGATGGTCGTCCATCCTTCTTGGTTGTCAATGCCGATGAGAGTGAGCCTGGAACTTGCAAGGATCGTGAAATTATGAGAAAGGACCCACACAAGCTGGTTGAGGGTTGTCTGATTGCTGGCTACGCTATGAGAGCTCGCGCTGCCTACATTTACATTCGTGGTGAGTACTTCAACGAGGCCGTCGTTCTCGACGAAGCCATTCATGAGGCCTACGCTGCTGGTTTGATCGGAAAGAATGCTTGTGGATCTGGCTATGACTATGATATCTACCTCCACCGTGGAGCTGGTGCGTACATTTGCGGGGAGGAGACTGCTCTCATTGAGAGTTTGGAGGGTCGTCAAGGCAAGCCTCGTCTCAAGCCTCCGTTCCCTGCTGGTGTGGGTGTCTTTGGATGTCCAACTACTGTGACAAATGTTGAGACCATTGCTGTCTCTCCAACGATCCTGCGCCGTGGAGCTTCTTGGTTTGCTGGCTTTGGAAACGAGAACAACCGAGGAACCAAGCTTTTCGGTATTTCTGGACACGTGAAGAACCCAATGGTTGTCGAGGAGTCCATGTCTATCCCTCTTCAAGAGTTGATCGAAAAGCATTGTGGAGGTATGCGCAACGGATGGGATTCCGTCCAGGCATGCATCCCTGGTGGGTCTTCTGTCCCTGTTTTGGACAAGGCCCACTGCGACGAGGCAATCATGGAATTTGATGACTTGCGAAACCGTGGATCCGGTCTCGGTACTGCCGCTGTCACCATGTTTGATACAAGTGTTGACATGGTGGCTGCCATTCGTCGTCTTGCGCACTTCTACAAGCACGAGTCTTGTGGTCAGTGCACACCTTGCCGTGAGGGAACGTCGTGGTTGGAAGATATTTTGATTCGCATGGAGCATGGTGATGCAGATAAGAGAGAGATTCCAATGTTGGAAGAAATTTCCCGTCAGATTGAAGGACACACAATTTGTGCACTCGGAGATGCTGCGGCGTGGCCTGTGCAGGGACTTTTGCGCCACTTCAAGAAGGATATTGAAGACCGTATCGACGATCCGTCATCCTTTGACCACGAGGCTGCCTTCCAAAAGGCCTGGAGTGGTGATGCCTTTGACAACGCTGCATGGGTCAAGGAGCATGGTGATGGAATGGCTTACGGAACTCCATAAGCAGATTTATTAGTAGTGCACTTACGTACAGTATATCGTGCATGCCTGCAACAGGCCACTTAGGCACCTAACTGGTGCTCTTCAGCGTTTCTGTCCTCCTTATGCGTAGCGATTAGTTGAAGCTCGGGTACATGTACACGTAGTTGCAGACACTCGCCCACGCACTTTGTTCCAGGAACTTGTTCCAAGAATAGTAAGGACTTGTTCCAGAGGCTTCGCTTAGCTTCAATCTTGAACTTAGACTACATGTTCAAGGCCTTGACTGTCGCCTGGCAGGTTGTTTGCATAGTAAAGAAGTTGTTTTGCTGCAAAACTATAAGCACCCGGAGGTACCGAATCAGCCGCAAGTACGTGTTGAAATCTTGCTGATTCGATGGGTTCCCATCATTGATATCCAACGTGACACCCTCCGACTTGTGACTTGCCTTGCCTCGAGAGTTTGTTGTTACTATCTTCACAAGTAGTCTACTCGTGGTACGAAGTGCAAACAAAAGATTGTTGATTAATGATGTTTTCTAAAGCGTCAGCTCTCGCCTTGGCCATGTTGGTGTTGGGAACGGATGGGTTTTCTGCCACTCCAGCAACAGACTCGCGACGTTCGTTTCTTCAAAAGGTAGCGACAACAACTGCCGCCGTCACAGTCTCCAGTCTTATTGGCCCTTCCCCTGCTCTCGCGGTCGGGGGAAAGAATAAGGTGAATGCAAAGCTTCAAGGTTATGGCCTTCCTCCTGCCGTAATTCCTGATGGCTTGACCCCGTTGTGTCACGTTTGGGGTCAGGGAATCAACAGATTCCCCATCTTGGTCAACTTTGCTCATCCTTTTGATTGGGTAGTCTCAGTACCAAGCATTGATGCCAATGGAGAAGATGGAACTGTCCAGGCTGGAGAATACGCCAAGGGCGACAGTGCTACCTTTTTTGTTTGGGAGGATGGTGGTAGTGTCAAGGTGAGTACAGTGTAGCTGAAGAACAAACATCCTGGGGGATGTGTGGGTGTGTTTCATATTGTCTAACAACATTGTTTCTTGCTGGCGCAACACAGGACATTCATAACCAAAATAAGGATTTCTTTACGCAGGCCATCATCAAGGCAATCTCGCAAAAGGGTGACAATATCTACCAAAACTTCAAGGTTACTAAGTTTGAACCAGCGAGTGGAACCGGTGATCAGCAGTACATGTTGGTGGATTTCAAGTACGAACTCTTGACTGGTGCTGGATTTGAAGTGGATCGCAATGGCATTGCCTCCGTTACCAGTCAAGGTAAAGCTGTCGAAATCCTTTGGACAGCCAGTACCAGACAGAGATACAAGAAAATGGAACCCACCCTTCGTAATATCGCAACCAGCTTCCGTTGTTACACGGACGGCTTGAACTTCTCGGAGGAACTTCAGCAGCAGCAGCAGCAGTCTTAGATTAATTCCATCCCTTCTACTAGAGCTACAGATATTACTTATACTTGGGAGTAGTAGAACATGCAAAAGACAACTTGAAACTGACTCATCTGGCATTGTATGGCTCGAAGTAGATTACGCAACCAGTCTTGATTCCCCTTCGGTAGTGCCAGAGTGAGAAATTCTTCTTTCTCACCACCTCGGCTACAATCAGCCTTCATTTACAGATACACCCACACAGACTCGAATCGCATTCGAGCAACACCCCCATTTACTTTGTCTTCTTATCCTCGGCCTCGTCCTTCTTCTTCTCAGGGATACCGAGAATCTTGTTGAATCTCTTCTTGACATCAATCTGGAAAAAGTAGATCCATCCATGAATGACAAAAAACGCAGCCACACAAAGCTGCGCCTTCTTGGCAGGATCCTTCACTCCATGACTGAGCCTAGTGTTGAGAAATAAATGGAAAAAGGTTGATGCAATCAACGCCGTTATCATGTTGGGTGCGAGCCCGTCTTTGATCGGTTCCAATCCCTTGCTGAGTGGCAAAAATGCTCCACCACAGCCAGCCACCGCGCCACAAAAGATGGGCCCAAAGACGGGGAAGGAGAACTCACTGGGTGGAATGGCAGCACCAGCTGCTAGGGTCAGCTTTGAAACAACGTAGGCACGAGTAATCTCGTACAGAAAGACCACGAACGCTTTGAACCATGGGGAGAGTCTGAATACTTCACGGAGAACTGGAAAATAATAATGAAGGAGAAAGGAAATTGTGATAGCGATAGGGTAGGCATCAATCGAAAGAGGCACAGGGATAGAGTTGATGAAGATTGGAACCAAGATTCCACCTCCTGTACAAGCCATAATCATATTCACGAATTTGTAGGAAAACGGAGCTGACGGAGATACCCTGCTGAAAACTTTCGTTCCATGGAGAAAAGTATAGCCTATAGGTGTGTCAGCAACCAGACGAAAGGTTAGGGGTTACTTCATTTTAAAAATGAACGAGATGTTTCTGCATTTCGTTTACTTTCACTTACCCAGCATGCACATGTATTGGATTTCTTTCGTGTGCATCAGCATGAATCGGGAAAGGTCATTTTTCAGAATCCAACCCGAAGGATCGTCTTTTTCGATGGGTTCGTCTCCTCTGCGTCCTCTCGCCATGGTGCCTTCAACTGCGATCTTCAATGCCTACAACTTGCAGACAATGAATGAATGAGGTCGCAGTCGTTGTTTTTTCGAATGTCACATTCTTCTTGCAACAAAAGGAGGTTCGCGTGACACCATACTTTCGAAATGACGTAAGAGAGCACACTAATTCTTTTGTACGGTGCCAGTAGTAAAGCTGCCGCTGTACGAAAACACTACCGGTATTCCTACTGTTACTGCAGTTTATCAGATCTCATTGGGTGGATGGGGACCATGAGATTACAGAGGCAAGCTTCGCCGTCACTTCTTTCGAACCTGTAGCGTTCAACGCCCACTCGCTATTCTTCGTTAGTCTTCTGAAGTGGAAGAGGAGCAAGATCGGGCAACGGACCGTTGGACCCCAGTGAAATACAGTAGCGATGGAAAGTCAAGCGTGCGCCGCCGATGCAGAATCCTACGAGAAGCTTGTCGAATGGATTTGCCAATCGCACGGCGGCTTTGTACACCAGAACCTCCGACTAAAAGGCAGCGGTTCCGCTCGAGGGGTGTTTGCTGTGAAGGAAATTTCCAAGGGAGAGACTCTGGTGTCACTGCCGGCCAATCGAGCCGTGAGTGGGTCGCAGTTACCAGTATCGTACAATAATGATCGGAGCGTTTCGAGTTGGTTGCGATGCATTGCTGCATATATGGAAGCTCGACTGAAAGGGCACCATTTTCAACCGTATCTAGAGTCGTTGCCTCTGCAGTACGAGTCGCTGCTGGACTGGTCCAACGAGGAGATTGAGAGATATCTTGCCGGGACTGCATTGTGCAGGCTTGTCATGCAAGATCGACAAGAAAAGATTCTTGAAACACGATATCGTGAAGCTGTCCGACCGTATCTTTTTCATTTGGGGCTGCTGACCAAGGAAGAGAGAGACGGGGAGCTACAAGAATTTCGAATGGCCTGCATGTGTGTTTCGACACGAGGATTTCATCTCGAAGACAAGGATGCCGTTGGATCGTATTCAGGCCCCTTTTTGCTCCCGTGGATTGACTTGTTGAATCATGATCCAAGGCAGAAGTGTACAACGTTGAAATGGGACAGAAGCAAGAACTGCTTTTACATGGAGGCCGAGCGTGATATTGCTGCTACAGAAGAAGTCTATCACTCGTACGGGACAAACCTCACCTCAGCGCAGGTACTCAAGACCTTTGGATTTGTACCCGAGGAATCCGTCCAAGCTGCCATAAATGGTGAAATGAAAGACGACATTTCACCGGCAATGCTCTCCAAGCGGGAAGTTATGTCAGCCTGTCAAGCAGTTGCGAAATCGTCCTTTCCCTCGAGAGTACGGTCTCACATGAGCAGTACTGCAGATGACGAGGAAGAACGTTGGGAGTTGAAGCATGACATGACAACTCGCGACTTGTCGTCTCTTCCAGATGAATTTCTTATATCCGGCAACGAGCCGCTCTCTGAGGAGCTGGTAACTGCGATTTCAATCTTGCTTCTCCCCGAAGAGGTGTATTCTGAGTTTGCAAAGGATGGCATCACGCGTTTGGATATGAGTGTGCTCGACGATTTCTATTTGGGAAAGCTTGCATGTCAATGTCTGGCATATGCCGTCGCCGAAAAGCTAGCAACGTTTGTACGTCTCAGCATTGCTGGGTCGGAGGATGATAACGAAGACAGCACACTGCTGCAACGACTCGGTGGCCAACCAAAGTTTGCACGTGCCGTCTACGGATTGACCATTCGACTGGAGGAGAAACGATGCTTGACAACCTTGTTGTCGAAAGCTCGCTCGGTGTGCACCTCATTGGGCGGCATTCCAATCGACTGCGGAGAGCCTCCAGGGAAAAAGATCAAGAAGTCTTAAAAAAGGATCTCAAAATCAATCTATTTGTTTGTTCTGCACTTTATACATGCATGTAGCTGCTATTGATACATTCTTTTGCATCCGAACTCATCTGCCCGTGGGTGGATGGTGTGCTTAGTTTGCACTCTTTCATTTCGGAGGCCGTGGTTTGACGCGTTTCTTACGTGCCTGCTCTGTTCGTACTGCTTGACGCAGTTTTGCAAATTCTCCAAACGCTCTTCCACGATCGTCGTCTTTGGCGACTAAATCCGAAAAGTCCTTGTCACCGTATCGTACTACAAGATCCAACGCCAACAAGTTGGTCGGTGCCTTTTTCACAAATTGCAAATATTCGTACCGTGTTTTGATGACGCGATCAAGAGGATAGGAAAAGTACGCTGGAAAAGTAGACAATTCAAAGCTGGGATAAAGACACACTTTTGAAAGGTATTCCCATTTGGGTCGCAATTCGTCTTCAACCGAGTAACCAAGCACTGGTGGTAGTCGACTGGAGAAAGGAAGGGTTAGACGTGACTCCGAATCCTCAACACACCTATTCAGAAGAAGTAAACGAATCACTTACGTAATGAAGCGTCCGACATTCGCAATCTTGATCTCATTCAGAAAGTCAACCACAGGTGCCATGGTTGTTTCGACATCCATGGTGAGAAGCGCGGGAAAAGCACGAAAAATGCCCGGCAGGGCTTCCTCCTCGACACCAAGGTCTTTCAAGTAGTTCACCACAACCTCCATGTCCTCTCGTTTTTCAGCCAATAGAAACGGATAGAGTTGCAACACACGTGGCAAATCGTCGTCCCAAATGCCAATCGTGTTGATGAGGTAATCTGCTGCGGGTAGAATCTGCTCATCTGCGTCCAGCAGCAAGACGCTAGGATACGCCGCCACTAGCTTGCCAAGATCTTCTGTGCCAATTTCGTCGCGTAACGTCCACGCGGTCTTGGACATGTTTCTGTACACATCATTGATCTGCTCTCTTTGTTGCTGCACATTGCGACCCCACACGTCTGAATTGATGCGGTCCATCAAGGTGGAATTATATTTCTCTGACAGTCCATGGACCGAAGGAGCAACTAGATCCAAGAGTTCCCTACTGACCTTGCGGCGCAGCAGGGGTCCAATGCTCTTCACGCGCATCCGCACAGCGTTGCTGGCCAAAAAGGAAACAAGTCGAAAGATTCCAGATGGAGCTCGTGACAACATGATTGGTATGGAGGCCCTTTCACGTGCCAATGCAGACACTGACACACCCAGGGATGAGAAGAGCTTGACTATATTCTCAGCTCGTTTCGAGCCCTTGGACGTTAACAGCCCAGGACAGGTACGCAACACTTTTCTTGCGTCGTATCGTCGCAGTTGCAAGGTCTCTAACAAAACTCCTTCAAAGCTTCGTTTCAGTGTCTCTTCCAATGTTTCACCATCATTTGCTTCGGGTTGATTGCGCCTCGGCATCATGACGGCGACTCCCGGTGTATGTGTCAATATAGCAGCGACATCATTACCGGTCAGACCATCATCCATTAGCAGGCTGACCACATCCTTTAATCCATAGTCTGGCTGCAACGTATCGTCCTCTGCATTCAAAAAGTCACCACCATTGACCCATTCCTGATCTCGTTTCCGCAGAAAGTCATGCACTCGTCGTCTCGCAGTTCGTGCCAAAACATGTGCTTGTACTACTTCGCCAGCTTTCAAGGCAGCTTTGGCGTTCACTTTATATTGCATCAACAGTTGGGCCACTCGATTTGAATTATATTGCCCTAGCCAAGACGGTTCCTCTTCTTCTCCCGTCTGGACTTCCTCCTCATTATTCTCGACGGTTGTCGTCGTTTCAGCTTTCTGCTCCGACAAAAAGCGCAACAGCGCCGAGTCCACCACTGGGGCTGCAGGACTTTTTCGTTTTCTCCGTTTCGGCTTTGATTTCTTTTGTATTACAAGTTCCGTAAACAAGTCTACAAGACGGAGAGGATCATTGGGTTAGCGACGACAAAGGGGAATCATTTTTTTCTTCAGTCAAGGTCCAAAAGCAGAACTCACCTCCACCTGTCCGTCGTTCTGAGGTAGGATTTGTACTGGCGTCCACTGGAGAAACGGGTGAAGATCGCGGTGACGAAATTTTGTTGGAAGGATGATCAGGAAACTGAGAATTTGTTGAGAAGGATGAAGTGCCATGTATTAGATACAGCATTGTTGCTGCACATAAGCTCTTCATCTTTCTCCAAGTGAGAAGATCGTTGTTTTGTGGGATAGCGGCGTGGTGGTGCGGAAAATGAAGATGTGATGGTGAAGTTGAACCAGAAAAGACGTGACGTCATGAGAGAACCAAGTGGAGGGAAACCACCAACTCAGTGCGTACCCTTCTCAAACTGTACGAACACTGTGTATGGAGCGTGCCCCCATTTACTGTAAACTCTAGACAGTAGTCTTTTTATGCGAACTCCACCCCAGTTGGAGGCGAACCCCAAAAGATACCCTTTTGCAACGCCTGTCCGGCAACCGTTTGGAAGCATTTTGAAGATGCGATGATGGTCACGACAACGAACCGACAACGGTCATCATCTTGTTGACACTGTATCACTCTCTTGAACGGCGCAACAAAGAGACAAACCTGACAAACTAGCATGAATCGTCAAGCGTTGCTAGCATTCTTGACAACAATCGCCTCTACTGCGTATTCACTCGAATGCGCGTCTGGATATGGTCAAAAAGTTCGGGTCATTCCGGACTCTTGGATCAATGATGGTTTTTGCGACTGTCCTCTCGATGCACTCGATGAACCTGGTACCGATGCTTGTGCTGGTGCACCTGTAGGAGGATGGGCAGGAGTACCTGGTACCATGGATCGAAGGTACGTAAAAGCAGAAAGGGATGTTGTTGTTGTTGGTAGAACAGCACACATCATCATCAACTCACATTGACGTACTCTCGCGCACAACAACAACAACAGTCCTACCTTTGCATGTCCTCAACAACCCAAGATGAAGTTACCATTGTCTCGTCTCAATGATGGAGTTTGTGACTGTTGTGATGGTGCCGACGAGACTGGAGATTCTTCTTCGTGCGAGGATATTTGTGATCAAGTCTTGAAAGCCGAACGTGAAGCTCGTGTCAAGGCAGAAGCAGATTATGCAGTCGGCAGTAAGAAGCGAACACAAGAACTGGCAGACTTTGATGCGTTGGTCAAAAAGACGTTAGCGGAGATTGGAACCCTGGAAGAGGAGTTGCAAGCCAAGAACGTGATGTTGCTGGCAAACACAAAGTCGGTGGGGGAAGCAAAGGGAGCCTTTGCGCAAGAGCATCAAAAAGAGGTGCTCCAGATTTTGGAAAGTGGCGCATCCGGATTGCTGGAACCCTTGACGAATGAGGAACTTGCGCAGTTGATTCAGTTGACGTGTCAGATTGGCGGTGAAATGGAAGGGTCAATCAAGGAACGAACCTGTGTTCCATTGAGGATCGCTGGAGTTGACTTGGGCATTCTGTGGAGTGATGAAGTCTTTGTCAATGCTTCTGCCGAGTTGGTAAACATGCAAGAAGGAGACGCAAAGTCTTCTCTTACTGAGATGATCATCAAAAATAGCAGAGGAGAGAATGTCTGGTCGAGTAAGCAGGCGAATGAAAGCAAAGACAAGAAGAAACGGCGTCGTCTGGATGATTATGATGATGATGATTACCACCATGAGTACGACGACGAGTACGGAAATGATGATTATGATGCCGAAGACGACGAGGAAGATTATCGTAGAAACGAACCTCAGGTAAACGATGAAGAGAACGACGAGGAAGAGGAGGGAGAGGAAATATCCAAGGTGAAGCAGGCTGTTGAAGGCAGTACACATTCTCTTCCCCGAAAGAACTTTCTCGCTCAGTCGGAGGTCTTGGTTTCAAAGATTGAGGCTTTCCTCGAAGAGAAGGACAAGGAAGCCAAAGCAGAAGAGAATGAAGAGAAGCTTAAGAAAGAAGCAGAAGAAGCAGCGAAGGCTGAAGGGGACTCTAGCGACGATGAAGCAGCCCCCGAAAGCGAGGAACCGGACAGTGAGGAGAAGGCCCCATCGTTCGATCCAATGGCTTACAATCTTGCCAAATCCACTCTTCAACGGCGACAACAAGCTATTAAGAGAGGTTTCCAGTATGCTGTGTCAGCCTCAATTTTAGTGGACGCCGTGACGGGACAGGATGACGCCAAGAAGGTCCGCGAGGACCTCATCAACTTGGCAAAGGGAACCTTGCTACATTCTAAAGCAAGCTCAGAGCATGTTTGGCGTATGCTTACCGCCACTCTCCCAGAGTACAGCACAAAGGAGGACCCCCAAACGTGCGCTTCTCCGCTTGCCAGCATATGCCCAGCAAAGACCATCCAACGAAACGGAAGTGATTACCCTCCCGCCGAATACATGAAAGCGGCAGAGGCAGCATGTGAACGAGCGGTGGATGAGATCAATGCTGCAGGTTGTAGTGAGGCCGCCTCTGATGAGATTGAAACAAACATCCCCAATGGATACTATGGATACAGCGAGATTCGTCGGCGAGACCAAACTGACATCCTGGAACAACTCTTCTCAAGTTTGAACAAGAACTCACCGACAAAGGTCGACGAGCTTGAGACCAAGCAGCGATCACTAGAGCATGAGAAGAAATCCTTGGAGGATAAAATCAAGTCATTGGAGGACGAAATCGGTGGACGCGTACAGACTGACACAGGCAAGGCAGAGCTATATTCCATGAAGGATCAATGTTTCATTGTGACCGAAGGTAAGTATGACTACGAAGTCTGCATCTACGGAAAGTCCACACAGCGAGACAAGGGCATGAAGGCTGGCGGGACGAGCCTTGGCGATTGGCAAGGAATGGACCGTGATGAGGAGAGTGGGGACCGAATCCTGAAATGGGACAGAGGACAAAAGTGTTGGAACGGCCCTCAACGATCAGCGACCGTGATTGTGAAGTGTGGAGCAGAGACAAAGGTGCTATCAGCTGAAGAACCAGACACCTGCAAGTACGTCATGGAGATGGAGAGTCACATTGCTTGTGACGATGATTACTACCAAAAGCACTTGGCTTAGGAAAGTAGAGTTAGTACGTCATGGAGATAGAGAGTAACATTGCTTGTGACGATGGTTACTACCAAAAGTACCTGTCTTAGGAAAGAGTTGGCACAAAAAAATAATTGAAAATACTCAGATAGACGAACTATTTTGGGTACTATTCATCTGCGACCTCGCACTTGTTGACAACATGGACATCTTCAAATGCTATTACTTTGGCCAACTAACTTGTCAACACTACTTTGAACTTGTTGTCTACCTTTCATCCATTGATTGATTCGCCATGGGACGTTACAGCTCTGTAAGGGCATATGCCGACAACAATGACAAAATGCGGAGCATTCCGTATGCACAGGCATCCGGATCTGCGCAAACTGAAACTGCCAAAGCAGATGGCGCTGGTACGTTCGATTACTTGTGATTGTAGTGTGTCTTTCTCTTCATGTTTGTGCTTTCTAAAACAACTCACATATCATCATCACTACACAGTCAAACCAGAAAAGGTGTACAATCCATATGGATCCACAGCTGGTGCCGGGAGTGGAGAATTTCATATCTACCGTCACGCCAGAGCGCGAGAGGCGGAACGATGGAAGAATTTGAATGACGCCGAGCGGGAAAAGGCGCTCGAGGAGGAATACAAACAAACCTTGGAGGATAATCAGACGGAGGAAGAGCGAAAGACGGCACAGAGACGAAAGAAACGCCAACGACAAAAGGAAGCCAAGCAGAAGAAAAAGAATTTGGCTCTGGCGGGAGTCAATTTGGAGCAAGAGAAAAAGACGGATGTGGACGATGAGTTTACATACGTACCACTCGCGCAACAACAAATTAGTGAAGAGGAGGAAAAGAAGGAAGACACAAAGCCAGCGCCCGAGCCAAGCAGTGCAAAGGAACCGCCGGCACCACCATTTGCAAATGATGGGTCCTTCCTTGAAATGATGAGGAAAAGGTTAGCAGAGAAGACAAGCGGGGAGGAAGACGGTTCCGATGAAGGGCCTCCAGCCAAGAAGCAAGCAACTGGTGATTAGATTTTTCAAACTAGTATGACAATAGACGCAACTGCCATACTTACAGCAATAACAAGATTAAAAAGAACAGCGTGGACTACTCATAACTGATCCAGTGGCCGATGGCATTTCCAGTCACTCTTTTGGCCCGATTTGAAGGAACTTTGCTTCTTTAGAGAGAGTGCCTTCCGATCCATTTGAAACTTGCAACTTTCAACTTTTATAAAGAGTCTTGACACATCTGTAACTTTCATTTGTTGCGAGTGCTGTACTTCCACCGTCAAGTTTGTTGGAACAATGTGCTGCGGCATGCGAAGCAACGAGTGGGTAGTAGTGGTGGAATTGACTGCTGACGGAGCCAATATTTGAACTGGATGCAACAACTGTTCTAGAGCAACATCGATAGGCGCCTTTCCATCCTCGAGTCAGTCACAGTTGCCTACCATGTCATGGCTCTAACCAGTGTTTTGTAACGAGAGATAAAGGTGATGCGAGCACGCATGAAAGAAAAATAAAGTGTGATGTAAACCATTGTTACGCTAGTGGTCTCTTATCTTAGTCTCTAGCGTCAAGCTACGTGCGTCGACTCGTCGGGGTAGGAGCGTTGGTCTAGAAATCAAACCTGTGAGATTCACCGTTTGTTGATCCAGTGATGGTGTCTGGTGCGAGGAGTAACAAAAACAAAGCGCAGCTCCAGAAGTCGGATCAATGCTACCAGGTGTACTCTCTGCACAACTCCCAGTCAAGTGCTTGTCAACCAACCGGCATCCACGGCGCCTTTTTGATCTTCTTATGCCGTAGAGAGTACATTTAGAATGATGAGTTCCTGGAAGTGATCTCTCCTGCGGCAAAGTTGAATGCTTTTCAAGAACTTGACCCATTCTAGTTTCGAAAGAGGATGATGGTGATCTAAGCACGATTCAAAGATCTATTGTGAAACTTTTGAAACGTCTGTATCACGTTTGATATTGAGCTTGTTGCGAATGATGGAAGCGTCTTTGCGAGAGAAGGTGGCAGTGGCTCACACTCACCCGTTGAACATTTTCGAATGTCAGGAAGAAGCTTCAGTGCAAATAACGGCAGCTCGAGTTCATTGTCAGCTCTGATCTTCTCCCTTCTCCAAGACTTTGCTGGGTATTGAAGTCAAGAAGTTCGTCGAAGTGACAGCTCCTGTCAAAGCCCAACCATTCCACGACCTCGTTAAGCTTCGATATACCTCCAGGCTTCGTCCAGGCGGAGCTGTCCAGGAAAAAGGATCGATTGCCAAACATTCTGTCTACTCGGACATACCGCCGGTTCATTCTTCGCAGTTCCTGGATTGTTTTGCTATTGTTGAAGACGACGTTCTGGGACTTTGCTTGAGCGGCGACGTCATAGCGAACGTTCACAACAATACGAGCGCAAGGCAAAGCGTACTTTACAAACTGGACCATTTCTTCTTCGCCTGGTCCCCTATCGAGATCATCCAGAAACCGGACAGTCTTGAATCCAACAATGGTTTCACTGTCATCGAAGTCATGGCTATCATTGTGGTGCTGGGCAAGGTTGGGTGGAACCAATGTTTCAATAAACTTTTGTGTCACGCATGAATAAGCTCCATCTGGAACGGGGTTGTGGAACCAAGCACCCTTTCGAACTGCTCCCCTCTTGAACATTCGGTAGTCGGCAACTCCATCAATGGCTCGTTTTATCTTTCGGAGAGCGTTGTTGTTTTCGCCGCCCATTCGCACGCCTGGAAGACTGCCCAGCATGTTCGTTAGGGTTGTAGATCCTGACCGAGCGGTGGCAATGACAATCAGAAACCGTCGCTGACATGGATGACAGATTTGGCTGTCCATGCAAGATGCTTCTGGACACCAGTCTTTTCGATTGCTGCTGCGGTGTTGATCACGCTGAGGGGGGAGGAAGTGCTCGAGGTGGTTATCATCAACAAATATGGCGTCATATTGGACATGTTCCGGCCGCAGCAAGAAAAGGGTTTGAAGCACGCTAACTGGAATGAAGAAGACCAGAAGGGCGCCCCTGGAGAGGTGCCATGGC
>JAVCKV010092422.1:0-20806 GCA_032274145.1 Herpochondria borealis | reverse complement strand
GTACATCTCTCTCGCTCTCTTTACTCTAGCTTTCTCTCTAGAGAGAGAGAGTAGCAATAGAACGACACCATCTCTAGTGAGCATGTTTCTGTTTCCATTCATATATTCCCTGCTGCCACGAATACAGTACGAGGTCAGTCGGAAAAGATCGAGAGAGCTAGTCTCTTTAGAGGGTTGGTGATAGACGAAACTCTTCCATTTATCGGACACGAAAGTTAGCGTTAGGGATAACCATATCTTCAAAATTCGAAAATCGCGCGCCAAAATTTGATCTGCCTGCTCACAATCTGAAATCTTCTTCTTGACCATCATCATCTTCATCATCATCATTATGAAAGATGAGCAGTGCTAAACATCACACACGAAAACACAAGGTTACAAGGAAGAGGGACTTGGCTCTTGTCGATACATTCGTCGTGCCCAGAGTGAGATCATTTTCAGACAAGAGGAACGTGATTCTTGTTGAGTCATCCTCAGATGAAGACTTTCCGCCCAAGAAGAAGAGGGCATCCCAAACAAGGAAATCATCCAGCTACAATCAATGCTTCTTGGATGACCTCTCGTCCTCCGATGATGATCTTGACATGTTCAAGCCTAGTGGTCTCTCGCAACGCAAGACGCCTGCAAGCATACAACCCGCAGTTGTCAGCGCCAAGAAGAATACAAAGCCAGAGGGGCGGTCTGTCGTCCCTCGTCGCCAGGAGGAAGCCGCCCCCCAGTTCTTTCCGTTGTTCCCAGTGAAACTCGGTCGGGTGAAAGTGACGAATCGTGTCAAGCGCTTCGGATATGTGCATTTTCTTGTCGAGTATCCCAACGAAGCACCCAACTGGAAACGAATCAAGGAACTGACAGAGTGCGAGAAAAATGCGAAGACCGAGTTCCTTGCAAGAGAGAAAGAAAAAATTCGTACCCTCAAGCAGATTGCGGAAAGGCTGACAGATTATGCAGCAGCGGGAAATGAACAAGGCGTGCAAGAAGGCTTGTCTTTCGTTTCCTACGAGGAGATCGAACCATTTCTTAGTCGAGCCATTAATCGAGCTGATATTCGTGAAAGTAAGGATATTGGCGACTGGGGGAACGTCAAATGTACCATGTACTTTTATGAGGACACGCCATTGATTCAAGCCGTCCGTCGTGGCAACCTCCGAGCAGTGCACCTTCTGTTAGCCACCGGCCTTTGCGATCCCACCCTCTGCAGCACAGATTGGCATTGTTACTTAGGTTATACTGTACCTGAGAACCGCAAGTCGTCACCTTTGAAAGTTGCTCAGGAGCTTCACAAAGGGAGCAAGATAGAAGCACTATTGCAAGTAGCACTGAGCATGTGGCCAGAGGCACCATACAGCTCACCCGACGCGAACAGCAATTACGAAAACAGTGATAGTCGAAACGTCTCAAACTATTCGAATCGAATGAGTGGTGTGACCGACAGTGAGTCTCAAACCAAGATGAGAGACGAGTTGCAGAGAAAGTTAGCATCAGCTCTTTGCTGACTAAAAGTGCACCCTTGTCACACACCACGGGCAACGTAAGGATTCCCAGGTTTCTCATCGCAATGAGGAGACGACCCCATGAAACGACAGGCAATGTCTTGCTCAGTACATGTACCTTGCACCTCGTTAAGAGTATAATGCGCAGGTTGCTATCCCTACAGTACATGTACATGTGCAGTACGATGCGTCATAGGAGATACAGTAGTACAGTAGGGTGATTGTCATGTTAGTCACGAGTGCTTGCACTGCGAGTCCCGATGCAAGATCTTTGGTTGAAGTCGCGATCTTGCGGCGAGAGCTCATTTTTTTGTCCCAATCACGATGTTGACACCACCTCTTGTCCTTTCCCTCCTGCTCGTTGCTCTAACCCAAGCGTGGGTGCCCTGCTCCTCTCCAAGGAGATCAACAAGTTTGTTTCTGGCAATCGATCAAGCCGAGGTTGCAGCCAGAGTTGCCTCCACCGACCGAGGCCGCAAGGTGTCTGATTCTCAACGTTCGGAGTTAGAGTCTTACTTTCAGCAACTTGAAGGACAGTGCACACTTACGGAACCAGCTCGTAGCCCCTTAGTCGAGGGTAGTTGGACTGTGGAGTACACCGATGCACCTCCGCCATCAAACGGACAGTTGGGGCCCTTTGCGGGCTTTGCCTACCAAGAAGTGAACTTGGAAACGGGTCGATATGCCAACGTCCTCAAAGTTCCGCCCAACGATTGGCTGAGTGCAACATTGGAGGCAACTTGGAAAGAGTGGGACGGAGTATTGATCGAGGATGACACAGTCGACTCCGGCACAGCGATGCCTCCTAACGAGGATGAAGATTATGGCGCCACCAGCTGGGTTGTGACGTTCGAATCCTTGACGATCAAACTCTTTGGCTTTCCCCTTATAAACCAAAAGTTTGAGAACACGAAGCGTGTTTGGAGAACAACATATGTGGACGATAACACCCGTATTGTCAGAGCAGGTCGTACTGGTGAGAAAAAGGATGAGATGTTCTTTTACATGACCCGAAATGATGATAGTTGAAAAGGACCTTCCGAAACTTGCCAACTATCAACTGCAAGAGATAAAAGGACGCACCACAATAAAATGAGAATAGGCTTTCTCGAACATCCTCTCTATGATATCATCACTTTTCACTTGTTTCCCTTGTCTTACATTCGTACATGCACTAGTCGTGTGATCGGCACAATCGCTCAAGCGATCTAATTTCTGTTCTTCTTCTAAAGATCCAACGACGCAACCTACAGAGGACGTGGCATCTTTCTCCTCGTGGGTCGCTGCTAGCAGGAGGAGGCGAGCGAGAATGTTGCAATGGGCAGGACCAGGCAGGGGTTCGGCAGTCTGTTTGAGCTCATTACTGTAACGGTGCACTGCTACGTATCCGTCATAATTTCGAAATTACGCCACGACCAAGACTCCCTCGATGATTCATTCTGAGACAGCTCGAGGACTTAGTTCTCACCATAGGCAAATGGAAGCAAGCTTTGTGGCATCGCGCAATTATTGGAAGATCAAGTCAGCGCACGACGCGTAGGCTTTCTCTACTAGAGAGAGAGACATCGTGTAATTTGCAATTAGCGTACACGAATCTATCGTGCCTCTCGGGCACACACCGGCCCAACTCAATGGCTCTTCAATTGATTCACAGCTCGGGTACTGTCGCTGGTCCAGCTTCACACAAATAAAGTCTATCAACAAAAGCAGTATCTCTAGAGGGAGTATTAGAGAGGAATTCATGTTTTGAAGGACAAGAATAGGCCTAATATTGCTCTTAAACCTTCATTTGCAACAACTCATGGCCCAATTTGTCTCCAGTGGCCCATTCGCATGTGAAAGTGTCCATAACTCCGGTGCTGGCCTTGTATGTTCCCAATATAGCCGATCCATCAACAGAAACGGTACCACGGCAAAGAGCCATCAAACGACCATAGTCTTCAAGCCACACAACTCTGATGGTCCCATTCATGTCGTAGCAGCGACCACGGATGCTAGCTTTGCCGTCTTTATCACGCGTTTGACCAGTGATTTGCCCAGCTTCATCGAATGCGAGCTCATAGGTTGACGGCTTGTTTGCACCGCTCTCTACGTATGTTCCGGTCCAAGTCCCAGACGGTGGGGGCTTGAAGTCTTGTTTGCTGGGGACTGTCTCTTTCGGACAGTATTTGGCGATTTCGGAATTATATTCCTCCTCCACGATTACTTTCTTTACCTCGGACTTCCGCTTCACACGAATCCAACAGAAGCTACATACAACAATCCCTATGGCGGCCGCAACACCCGCGATAATGCCCAAGATCATGGGCGTACCTCGGCCGTCGGAGTTAGTGGAGTCTCCTCCTCCACTTGAACCGCCGTAATATGTTCCACTTCCTCCAGAGAATCCTCCACCCCCGCCTCCTCCACCACCGCCGCCCTTGGCGTCGCCAAGCGTGAGATTCAAGAGCGTCAAAAGCGTCACCAGTAGCCTTTTGCATATCATTGCTGTGCTGCTGCTGGCCCCGGCTAACGTCGTGCTGTGGAAAAACATCCTCTTTCTTTGTTGTGTAAGGTGCGGATTTTGGGTGTTTGGTTCAGATGTGGGTAATTCCAGGATGCCGTGGAGAAATTCCCACTCCGGGTTAGCTTATGAATCACGAGACCAGATTGTTATGGGTCACATTTTGATCAAACTGTCGAATCAACCAGTTCAAAGAGTCCAACAGACACTTTGACATTTTGTGCGAGGTCGTGGTTTATGTTTTGGAATCGCGTGTGGTTTTGTACTGTATTCGTGTGGCGTAACTTCGAACGGAACAAGCTCACGATGTCACCAATGAATGAAGCAACAATAGCAGAGCTCATACGTTTAGGACTTACCTTTATACATTTTACACACCTCAGTTGCCAGCATCCTCGTCGACTGAGTCTCTCCACCCACTGTCGCGATGCCTGGACGACAGTCTCTGTTTCGTCTTCCTCGTTGCAACCAAAGAAGTTGGCCGTGGTGTCCTCCTCCTTTGATAGTAGGTCAAGAAACTGAAGGATCCTGTCTGCCACAATTTACTGGTGTAAGAGGTGCTATCGTGACTACGTGTAGAATCCTCCTTAGTAGGCCGGTGCTCTCCTCACTACATAATCTCACCTCATCAGCCGTGAGCCTGTGGTGCAACAAATAGGAGGGCGACGATGTTGCGGCCAATTTATTCTGAGACGACAGGCGAAGCAGCTTCTGCAGGCTGCGTTTCTAGGTTCTCGGTGCAGTTCCTTGCCGTATCCCTCTTGCATCACGAAAATTCTTGTGCACTGTGGAACATGCGCGATGGGTCTCATGTGCTGGGTAGTCTCATGATACTGTGCTGATCTTGACGTCGTATCACTGGCATTAGCAGTGCACCACCGTGAAGCCAACAGCGTCAGACGCTTGAAGAGCAGCATCTCTTCAGCATGATTGATGCTTCTCGCATGGGGAATACATCATCCGTGTGTCAGAGTAGTTGTAGTAGTAGCGTCAACAGCGACGAGAAATTTGGGGACTCCTAGCTATCGGGGTCACATCTGGACCCGATTTTGAAACACGTACCAAATCATGTGGCTGGATTCATTCTCGTATAACCTGACCTGGACCCCCCATTTGAAAAAATTATCTCGATCCGACTAAAAGCATGTGGCACAGCCAAAGTTATCTACTCGCTAGCCCAACGGAGAGGGAGGAACTATCTCATGTTGGCTTGCCTACATCTGGAACTGGTACGACAGAAGTAGTCCAATTTAAGGTGGCTTGGCGCTTTTGAAAGGCTAGCTAGGCCACAAGTTAGTTCACATTACCACATCTTATAAAAGGTTATGACATCTACGTACAACATGCAGTTTCCAGATATTCCTCGTAAACAGTTTGTTCCTTATCCATGGTACTTTTTTCATCAGGGAACAAACACAACAATACATTCGTGAATTCGACAACCTTCGATTTACACTGCGCTCCATCCCGAAACAAGGCAGTACCCTCCATTCTCCTTGTTTCCATGATAGCCTGCCGCACTCCAGGTACTCTGAATCACATCCCTGTAAAACTGCTCAGTATCACACTTCCATCAAAGTGATGTGAATGCTCCAGGTGAAGAAACTGAAAGAAATCGACACTGCTCCTCATTCGAACAGCAATCTTTGTGTAGACACGTTGAGCTGTTGGTTCAATATCATTGGTTCTCTGCCAAAGACGGGGTGGGTGGTCAGCCACGCCAAACGAGACCTCAGTTCCGTCTTTTGAGAGAGTGCAGTCCATCCGACAGACGAATCACTTTTCCAAAAGGTCCTATCGGCTATCTACAACACTGATGAAGATGACTGGGAAGATATCACGGATGATGAAGCTGAAGAGGAAGAAATGGACGATGCTGCTGCAGAGACTTACAAAGAAGAAATTTCTCGTTTCAATTTAAAAACGTTTCACCCATCGGAGAACTCGTATTCCCGGATGGTCGCATTATGGGCCATCGCGGCCGCCTCCAACGATACTGCAAGCAACGCACTCAGCCATCTGCCTACAGCGACTCGACTGTCGTTGTGGCTGCCAAACACGCCGCTGGCGAACGTCTCTAAGTATCGAGGACACGCTCACGATACAGCAGCAGCTCAAGAGGAGGGCACTGCCACACTGCCTTGCAATTGCCTTTATCCGGTGTTAGTGGTCGTGCTGACAATGGAATCTTGGCGGGAAGCGGCAGTAGTTCTGTTACTGCTCTATCTCTTTACCAGTATCGTACAGTCGTGAAAAAGCTCGTCGAATAATTCTCTATGATATCTTTAGATCCCGTGACTTTCAACTTGTTTCCCTGTCTTCCATTCGTACGCGTCGTTAGTCGTGTGATTGCCGCCATAGCTCAAGGGACCCAATTTCTGTCCTTCTTCTCAAGATCCCAAGATGCAACCTCCCGAGGACGTGGCTTCCTTTTCATCATCCTCGGCTGGTGGTGCTGCTAGCAGGAAGAGGCCGCGAGTTCGAAGGGAAATAGGAAGCAGTAAAAGAAGCATTCGCACATGCCGAAGCAGGTGTCGACAGAGCAGTCTGTATGAGTGCGGGTGTTTTTAAAGCGTTTGTCGGTGTGCTTCTTCTTCGTAGTAGCCATGATGCAGTTAGATTTTTCTTTTGCAATGTGAAATTGTGAGCTGAACCAAGTTCAAAAGTGTGTGAGTCCTGCGATGGTTTGCCTGTCTCGCACCTTGAGCTATAAATACCGTAGTGGTGCACTGGTACGTATCCTACATACCAGACTCTACGACAGCTGCCGCACGACCAAGACTCAATTTGTTTGGATTCGAATTTCAGTTTTGTGAACCCGTGACTTACAATGATACCTTGGAGCATGTGGTGGCTTCGGTAAACCAGAGGCGTGTCCGTGTGGAATCGCGCAATGGTCGGCACCACAATCTTATTGGAAGAAAACGCAGGAATACGGCGACGGCTTTGCCCCGTATGGACGTCGCCAAACTTAGTCACGTTGCAATGCTTTCTCTACGACGACGTGGATCACTACTGGGTCTTGGCTCAGGCAGACTAAAACAAAAAAGCACCGTATCCAGCAGCTTCCTCTTGGGTTTACAGTCACGCAAGAATACTACTGGAAGCACACAATTCAACTACAATACGGTTGTCCAAGGTGGACAAAGACAACACATAATCATCGTAACATGGCTTCTTATAATGGTGTTTGTAGGGAGGGACTTCGTGAGTCTCGCTTAGTAGTCTCCAGTACCTTTTTCTCCTTCAAACATGTCCATGACACAACCGAACAGGCTTACTCCTCCTCAGAAGCAGCTGGCTCAGCTGCCTTCATGTAGGGTGCAAAGGCATCAGCTTCCGCGAAGGTGTAATTCTCGAGTCCAGCAGTGATGGAGACGACAGCCTTGAAGGCGTTGGCAATGCTGTGTGGAACAGACGCCATGGTTGGGTATCCAATCTGCAAACAGATAGAAGCCATTGCCTTGAGGGCTTCACTGAACTTGTAGGCAAGAACATCATCGGTAATGTCCAAGACCTTGGCGTCAAAGAGGGAACCACAGTCGTAGACGGCCCTAAGGTTGAGACCATAAGTAAATGGTTCAATGCTGAGCTTCTGGAGGAGAGCAGCCTGGGAAGCTGTCACCTTTTCACCAGCCTGGATAAGAGGAACGTCGTTGGTAATCTCAATCTGACCCTTGGTAATCTTAGTAGCAATCTGCAAGGTCTGGAAAAAGGCAGTCTGACCTGGATCACAACCAGTAGGACCCTTAGGGACGACAACAGAGATTGGAGCATTAGAACCGACACGAGCAGGAGCGGGACGAGTGTTGGACTCGAGGATTTCACGAATTTCACCAAGGTCGGCGTTGGTAAAGACGAAACCAATGTTTCCACGGCACATCTCAAGCAACTTTTCCATAGGTGTGCCTGGGTTTTCCTCAACGAACTCCTTGATGACCTTACGCATCATAGTGTTCTTTCCCATGAGGACCTCAGCTCTTCCACGAAGACCCTTACGAGTCATCTGGAGCTGCATGGAACCAACATTGTCGACTTCGACGATGAAGGCCTTGGTGTAAGTGCCAAGGAGTTCCTTCATCTTCTCGAAGTACTCGGTCTTGCGTTCGGCGGAGAGAGGCATCTTTGTATGTTTTCTGAGGAATGTAACTTTGCGGACGAGGGAGAGTCTTGATGCTCACCGACTGTTTAACCGATTGAATACACGAGTGTATGAAGTTCTGAACGGGTTGATTGTGATTCAGTGCGGAGAATTATGTGAGCAATGGTTGTAAAGGTTAGGGATAAGGAATAAGTAACAGGTAAGAGATTCATTCATGAGGATGCCTGCGGATCGATCAATTGTGAAGCCATCGACATGTTTGAGACTCAGCCCCTCGGTCCATCTCTTATATACGAACCGAGATGGCACCCATGGGGTTGATCTTCTCAGACTGGATGATGTTCACATTGAAACACCATGGTCAAACTCACCTTTCAAGGATTTGAAAGAATACTTTTTGTGAGTGGTCTCCGTTCGAGTGAAACGAAGCGCGCAGCCACCCACACGTGACTCACACCATCAAAAATCTGGGACTTACTCTCAAGCCGTAACCCGAACCTTTTTATGGCCTTGACTGGCTGACAGACAGACTCTTCTTCTCTTTGGAAGAAACCATCACACCATGTCGGTCAGTCGTCCTTCATTCGTCAACCAACACAAGCTTATTCTGAGTACAGTCGACAATGGCGAAACATCACCCCGATCTTGTTATGTGCCGCAAGCAGCCAGGAATCGCTATTGGTCGCTTGTGTGAAAAGTGTAAGTACCCAATCAAATAGCGATGACATGGCAGTCCTCATCCTTGCGTTGTCTACTTCCTTTTCAGCAATGCATGTTCTAATAAATAAGTATCCTTTCCTTATTCAGGTGACGGACACTGTGTGATTTGTGATTCGTTTGTCAACCCAAAAACCAAGGTTCACATTTGCGATGAATGCAACTATGGCAGTTTGGAAGGAAGGTGTGTGGTCTGCGGCGGCACAGGAGTCACCGATGCGTACTATTGCCGTGAATGCGTCCAGCAAGAGAAGGATCGAGATGGATGTCCCAAAATTGTGAATCTTGGATCGACCAAGACGGACCTGTTTTATGAGCGCAAAAAGTACGGATTCAAAAAGAGGTAGCACGGGCTTCACTGCTATACTCTACTATTGTTGTTGGGAGGCCTGAGAGAGGACAGGCTTCTGAGAGTTGGCAGTGCGCGTTACGACAGTGTGACGCTGAGGGTGAGGGATAATGAAATACATGTTATAAAAACAGAGTGGTGTTATGCAAAAGGCAGAAGAATTGTGAGCACCTGGAGAGTTTGAGATGAAGATCTAGCCAGTGAACATGGTCTCGATTAGAGACTTCGCGTGCTTAGTCTTATCTTCCTCCACATCGGTACGCTATCGCAGATATCTGGTTAGGGAATCGAGGTAGGGCCTCCTGAGCTGACAACACTTGTTGAGCTGACAATTATTGTCTCATTGTCGGTACTTGCTACTGTAGTACTGTCGTTGTGACAGCGCGAGCTAATTAATTTCAGCGAAGTGACCGTTGTGGAGCGTTGTCGTCGCAGTTTCTCCAAGTTGGTCGCAAAACGCAAACCAAAGCTCCGTTGTCAGAGCAAGATCTTTCACGCACCAGTGCCAAACGAACTTGTCTGGTGCATTATTCAAGGCGAAAGAGACACATAAGTCCTCAAGAAGCCTGTTGGTCACTTGTCACAAAAAGGAAGTGCTTCGATTCATTCTTGTGGAGACACTTGAACTTTCGGGAAGATATCAGTGACATCATTGTCCTGACCAACATTTTTCTAGGCTACAGCACTGTAGTACTGAATCTTACGTGAAATCCACGAAGACGAAGGAACTTGGTCTCCCACATCACTGCGCCGTTCGATTGATTGATTCTTCATCCAATTGCGAGTTTACTGATTCAATTCACACAACAAGTCAATGAGAAAGAGCTCATCAGCAAGCAACATCATCAGTGGTTCGTCGAGAGATGCCTTTATGAGCACAACAGCATCACCCACACAGTCGAGGAGAGAGCAGGAGAACATGGAAGTGACGCTTGACTTTGATGCGGGGCCTGGAGCCATTCCTGCGTCTACTATAAGGCCAGATACTCAGCAGCAGCCAACTGTAGCGAAACCAAAGAATCTGAAAAGTCCCCATGAGCTTGGTATACAAACCACAGCTAGTCAACAAGAGGAAGAGCAACCACAGCAACACCAGGCCGCCAAGATTCTGCGAAAGAAAACTTCTGGAGGTCATCAAAGAACCATAGCAGCGATTCAATGTCTCAAATCACCGGCTGCAGCAGCTGCTGCTGCCAACTTCAAGTACGATGAAGTCCAACCCAGCATGATATGTTCTGTGGCCTACAAAGGGGCGGAAATGCTATTTTGTACTGACTCGCACTACAATGTCGTAGGAGTATGTGCTCGTACTCGAGTGACTTTGCAGTATCTTGATGTTCCTGGAAAGGTTGTGCTGCTGTCATCGAATCCTGCGAATGGCATGGTGATTGTTGGTTGTTCAAATGGGATTGTGCAAACGTATCATCCAGTGGCCACTAGTCCCAAAGTAACAGCGTACGGTCGCTATCGATGGATGAATGGACCGAAAGTTGACTGTCGAGACCTTTTTCAAATTTCTGAGTGGACAAAGATTGAGATTTCTTCCTCTGTGGATTACAAATTACTGGTTGCCTATGGAAAGCAGCTGGCTGTGTTTCTCGTGGCACCGGCTGCTGTGATGATTGAGGAATCTGAAGTACTATGGACGACAAAAGTGGGGGGCACACTTGTTTCGGCGCGCATCTCGGGTGATGGCATAGCAATTGCATATGTCTTGGAAGGTGAAGGGACGATAAACGACAACCCGTATGGTGTCCGCACGCTGCTGCAGGATGAAGAATCGCATGAGGAATCGCCCTCTTCGACTCGAAGTCTTGGAATTGTTTATCGTCCTGGTCCCTTTTTGGTACACACAGCGCCTGTTACGAGCATGTCCTTTCGTGGATTTGGACAGACCACGTCTGAGGCTGGCGTAGAGAGCGAGGGTAATGACTTGCTGATGACTGTTAGTGAATCCGACAATGACGTTCGGATATTTTCGCAAAATTCATGGAAGCAACTTATTCACTGGACTACACCTCCGCAAACGAAAGCCGATTGGGTGCGAGGGCTGTCAGCCTTCAATTTGGGTGATTTAGAGTCCCGCAAAGGTGTCAAGAAGAGCACTCCTTCATCCCAAGCGCCCAGTCGAAGACAGAGCTTTACCTCTGGCACTGACGAGTCAGGTGGAACCGCTGCCTTTCAAGCTGGAATCACCAACCAGGCCTTAAAGCAAACGTCGCATGCGAACAGTACGCCGTCAACAGCAGCAGGTGCTTGGATTGCTGAGATTACCTTCCGGTCGGCTTTTCCCGCCCTTCGACTCTCGCGACTGAGTTATTTGAAGCGAGGCAATGACGATGCACAGCCCGCTCACTTTGAATCTGTCTCTGCCATTCTACCCGCAGGATCTATAATTTCACAGGGCGCACTGAGCCATGATATGGGTCTCTCAGTGCAGGGTATTTGGCCAGCTTGGCATCCATGGAATTCGGACGGCCAAGATGATGCTTTGGATGGATCGCTGCGTGGATCTGCCATGGACTTTCTGGGAGTCTCTACTACTGCAGGCATGGGCGATGTCAGCCAAGGTGGTACTCACAGTCCACCGAGTGAATTGCGAGTCATGGCGTCACATCCGAAAAGTGGTAATGTTGTGCTGATGGAATTTCCTTTGTGGGGAGATCAAGACTTTGGAGCTATGGAGTTGGGAAGTCCCTTGCGGTATCTACTGTCCGTGTCTCAGATTCAATCTTTATATACGAGGCATGCAGTCTCGTGTCTTGATTATGAGTTCAACAAGCTCTGTGCACAGATTGAGGATGGATCGAAGGCGGTATCAATCACATGGAGAAAGCAGGGCAATCACTCACTGCTACCCGCAGATGGAGAGGATGCTGAGCATGATCATTTGTATTCTGATTTCAGTGTCCTACCTGTTCCACTTTCCTTACCGTCCCTGAGACTACCAGCTAGCCTTGATCAGGGAAAGGACGAATCCATCATCACTGTGCTGTGGTGGCCAGACGAACATCGTGGTGGCCCTCCGAAAGTGCTTTGCTTTTGCTCATCGGGGACGCTTATACTATATGAAATGCCTCCTCCGTGGAGTGCGCTCGAACCAGTAATGCCCAGCTATGACCCTCTTGGATCATCCGCCAACGCCAGTGTTGAAGGCTCTGACATGAATTCAGACATGAATGATGACGCAAGCGACGGCTCAGTGGAGAAGAAGGAATACGAAGTCATGATAACTCCTCATCCTGAGTTTGGAATTGGCCTGCGGTTAGAGTCCCAAATGGATGGCATGCCTGCGATTGCCGGATCTTTCAAGCAACACCCTCTCAACGGTGGACGCCTCCCTGCAGAACGCACAGGTATGATTATGCTTGGAGATGAGCTGCTAAGTGTCGGTGGTGTCAGTTTGGAGGGTATCACATTCGATGAGATCATTGCCACTGTGAGAGAAGTTGGAGGAAATGCAAGGCCGGGATCACCACTTGGCATGAGATTTCGTCCCGTGATGGCAAACAGGCGACGAAACAATGGCAGTACTGGGTTCTCAAAATCTGACAACTCTGAAATCAGCGGCACGAGACGGAGCAAGGAACAAATACTTGGCCTAAGTCAAAAATCATATGCCAAGCAGCCTGCGGCACCGATGGCTACACGAGAGAGTTCAGTGACTGCGCCTGATAGACCTGTGAGTGAGATACAGCAAGAGTTTGCAAGGATTATTGCTGTGGTCCGCGGAGCGATGCCACCTGTGAGCTCTGCGGACGATTCAAAATCGCGTGTTTTATTGATGCAATGGACATGCAGAACTGGAGCGCCCACGTCAGAAGATCTACGTGGCGCGGCACTCCTGATTGTTGCCGAAGGAAAGCAACTGCATGCGAAGCGTCTCGAGGTGTCCATAGACTGCGACCCGGAAAAGGCTCGATGCATGGATCTTGGCAGCTTTAACTTTCAACACAAGATCAAGAGCATTCAGATGGTGAAGACTCTTACGGACCACTGGGGAATTAATGTTTGTGATGAGAAGGACTGCAATCATCTTGTCTTTGTTAGTGTGGAGGACGATAACAAAGTATCGACACCAAAATCTTCGTTGACAGCCTCTTTCCAACAATTCCCGATGGTTGCACAAACAACTGGAGCTTCGGTATTGCGAGCTTACTCGTCCCAACTGCTGGGTACCATGCCTGTCAAGCGTGAAGGACGCCGAGTCGTAACGATATGGTCAGGGAGACCCGATTCAAAAACAGCGAACAGTGTCAAAGAGATCGACAACCTGGCCGAGATGAAGAACGTTCACACGTATCTCAAATCAGAGCTTTCTTTGGACAAAATCATTGATGACGACGATAGCATTGTCGATTACCGATTTGTCTCGACAGGTTTGCTGGATGGGTTCCCGATGATTGTCGTTTTTACCCAGAAAATCGCTGTTGTCCACACACGGGCAGGTGGGAAACAAGAGTGGACTCCTCTAGCCAAATTGAGGTACCCATTTGTGCGGACGTCGTCGGTGGGAGAGTCAAGGAGTGCTCTTTGCGACACGACTCTACTCAGTCCCGCAGATTCCCTCCCTCACTTGACGTCTGCACTCGTGAGTCTTGTCGACTCGAGCGACGAAACCGACTATATCCGGTCTGACTGGCACCCCGACTCTGTCTTATCTTTGATCTGTACCGACAACCAAGGGCCTTTGGTCTCTTTGCGAAGAAATGTAAAAGGACTGTACGAGTGGCTATCAGGGTGGACCCATCCCGACAGAGACTCTTACGCTGCTTTCAATTACAGGGCTCGGTTGGGTGTTGCTCCATTGAACGATCTACACGGGCAGACGTTATTGGCTACGTACACGGCAAAAGATCTTGAAGAAGACACAACCACAGGCACCGAGGAAAGCGCTGCTAGTTTGATGTCAATGCTGACAGCGAAAAAGCCAGTAGTCGAAGAAAATCCTCAGCGCTTGGCGCTTTCCGAGCTCCAGAACGTCCTGTGTCCCAGCAACTCGACTTCAGCAAAAGGGAAGCGCAGCCGCAAAGACAAAGCTCAACCTGCCCACCAGCTACCTCCACCACTAAGAACTTTAAACAGAGACGAACTCAGGCTCTTATGGTCAATCGGCGAGATTGTATCCAGTCCACCAAAGTTCAAGTTTCTCGATGCTCGTGCACAGCACAGCCTGTTTTGCTCATCTCTGATGAAACAGCTAAAAGAGGCAAAACGGGACGAAGAAGAAGAAGAGTGCAAGCAATCGACAAGAAATGGCAGTAGTGCAGCATCCTCAACTTCACGCAATTCTCACTTTTCGAGAAGGCAGTCTTTTACTGAGGATGAGGGGAACAAGAAGTACTCCGCAATTGCCGCCTCAGGCGCTTTTGCTGCACTCGTCAGCAACACTCAAACTGCCCTCATTGAACTATGCAGACCAGCAACTGGCAAGTTCGACTGGGAAACGGCTCGCTCTTTGCGACTGCCGTTCTGGGTCCGTTCCGACGACCTGTTGCGTAAACTATCCGAGGAAATTGGAATGAGAGTCTATCGAGAAACGAAAGACATTATGGAGAGTGCGCTTTTCTTCATCATCACTGGAAACATGAAGACTCTGAAAAATCTGGCAGCTACAGATTCGAGCACAAGGGGTAGCACGTTTTTCAAATTTCTCTCATCATATGACTTCTCGACTGCGAATGGAAGAAAGGCAGCCGAGAAGAACGCATACAGTTTATTGCGAAAGAACCGATACAACGTTGCTGCTTCGTTTTTTCTGATGTCTAAGCCACCGATGCTGCAAACGGCACTCGAGATTATCCTTTCGAAGACAGGGGACCTTGATCTGGCGTTCTTGACCACTCGATTAGTTGAAGCCACAGCGGAGCGAGAGGCGAAGTCCCCCCTTCCGGGAGGATTGGCGCTGGGTTCTTTGGGAGGAGGCGCTGGGTTTGCTGGAGGTGGGATTGGCGTGGCTGATACAGCTGTTGCCGACGAAACGACCTACGAGGAATGGAAGCCGAAACTCGGGAAGAGATCAAAGGAACTGCTTCGTGATCGGGGTTTAGAGATGGCAGGGGGAGAACGGTGTCTTCGTTCTCTCCAGCTCGTTTGGCTTTGTCGGAAAGGAGACGCGGCTAAAGAATTGTCCGGTACAGATGCCGCAGACATCGACGCTAGTTTCCCCGAGTCATTCGATACTCCACTGAAGAAAACAGAGGAATCTATACCCCAGAGAGCTAGTTATCCTTTCCATGCTCCAGTCGCGAAGAAAGTAAAATCGGCGAATGATCGAGTTCTCCAGAAAGCAAACGATGTTATCGACTTCGTTTCGCGCCCTTTCTTGCTCAAGGCTATGAAGTCAAGTGTTCGATCTCGGTGGGCTTCGACGCTTCTGGTTTGTAATTCCCTGACCAGGCGAGGGATTGAGTTGCCTGCGGCACGGTGCATTCTTCAAAACACGGATATGGCAGACTTCCACGAAGAAGCCAAACCAAAGTTAAGTAACACCAAATCAGAGGCTTCCAGTTCAATCCGAGGTGCTGCTGCTGCGCCACAGAGCTCGATCTTTGATTCATATGAGGCTCCAAAGCAGAAATCCACTTCCATATTTGATAGCTTTGATGCCCCTCCAAGGAAAACAGCCAATGTTCCAAATCCGCAAAGCGGTCAAGCGGCATCTTCCATCTTCGATGGATTCGACGCTGCGCCTCAAAAGCCAAAAACAACCCAACAGGTACCTCAGAACGGGGGAACGTCGTCTTCCATATTCGACGGGTTCGATGCAGCACCGCAGAAACCCAAGCAACCAACGCAATCTCAAAGTGGCCAAATGGCTTCCTCTATCTTTGACAGCTTTGATGCGGCGCCACAGAAACCGAAGCCACCTGCACAGACTCAAACGGGAGCGATGGCGTCTTCAATTTTCGATTCATTCGATGCACCCGCCAAGAAGCAATCGCCGAAACCAAAGTCAATATTTGACTCGTATGATGCTGCACCCACGTCAAAAGCAAGTGCCACGACCAATGCGGCGAGCACACAACAAAAGGAAGAGGAGGAGGAAGCTAAAGAAGAGCCAGAACTTCCTTCGTTGCCAACTCCGCAGATTTGGATGGAATGGCGAAACGGTATGCTTATTAAGTCTGTAGCTCGCAGACTACTCCGCGAGCTTGGGCGACACATAGATCGCTTTCACGTGGATTTGGTTGATCCTCCGATCGAGATATTTTGTACCCCAGGCTATCCTTTGATCCCATCCAGCGCAGCCGAGATACTCAGGACAGTATGCGAAGGCGAGCAGCTCCTCGATACCGTAAGTGCTTGTCTCGGCGATGTGTGCAAGTCCTTTAGATTGGACGAAGCGGTTGTGGTCGAGCAAGCATTTCGCATCTTGGATGTTCAGTCTCAACCCAAGAGGCTTGTGCTGGCTACTTTGCTTCACATTGCAACAGATCGAGCAGACCTTGCAGAGGATGTCATCCGAGACGCTGCAATTGCACAGATGCAGAGATGCGATATCTTTGCTCTTAGTCAAGACAATCTTGTCGATGACGGCAACACTGTTCATCATAAGGCCAGTCAACACATGCGCCGTCTGGCAGTACGTGTAAGCTGGCAGCTGGAGCTTTGCTTGTGGCTGCATCGGGGAGGTGTCGTGCCACTTTCAGACATTGTCCTGAAGGAGGCAATCGTGGCAGTGCGAGTTGGCCTGGTTCTAGCCAGCTGGGGTGAAAACCACGAATGTCTGGATTCGCTTGTGAAGAATGACCCAGATTGCCCTCTCGACTACACGGGAGGGCGCCAGCTCTGGAGTAGCATGAAGATGATTGCAGGCTTGGAAGAGGGAACGAAAAAGATTGTAACCAAAGGAAGTGGAGGATGGGAATTCCTGGTCGACTGTCGACGTGAAGAAGCCACCACCATGCTGCGAAAGCGTCAGCCGGGAAGTTTCATCATTCGACCCCACCCGGATGATAATGGAGTTTTCACACTGAGTTTCAAAACCAATTTGAAACCAATTGCAGAGGCACCACCGCCAGTTCCAGAAGGCGACAGCAGCGATGGTACCAGCGGCAAGCCGCCTCTGCCTCCATCTGTTAAGTCTGTCAAGAAGGACGATGTCGTCCAGCATGCCATCATGCGACTTTCTGATGCTGGGTTCCGTTGCGGTTCTTTCGGACCGTTCACGACGCTTCTGAAACTCTTAGAAGCAGTGTCTGAGTCGTTACCGTTCGACTTGTTATTTCACAAGCCCCCGACGGAAGGAATAATCAAGGAAGACGACCAGCACCAACCCTCTCCCAACGCTGTTTTTCTTCGAAAGTTTGCACTATCGGCGCATTCTGATATGGTGCCTTGGGATGGTGTTGCAGGAATTGGCGAAAGCTTCTCCAAAATGGATGCTAACGGTGATATGGACAGCAGCCACCGCTCCGCCCGCTCGCACATCTCAACTCACGACGAAGAGAGAGACGCTTGTGAATATGCACATCTCCATCGTTTTGGAGCATTCTCGCAACTCCTTACTCTTACCGAGATCCGGAAACAGCTGAGTGCTGTTGCTTCCGCCGACTATGGGGATGTCATTGCATCTCGTTCATCCTGGGACGAAAAACTCAACGATGACGACGACGATGACGACGCCAACTCTGTTGAAAGCCTGTCGGAACGCGCCCCGGCGGAAACACTTGGGGTCGAAGAGCGATATGCAATCGCGTCGCGTCTCGTTCGACCGTTCTTGACTTGGTGTCATGCAATGGAAGTTCAGGTAATCCATTCAATTTCTCCAGAGCTACAACAAGTTTCGAAAGAATCACAAGAACAAACCTGTGCGGTAGCTTTTACCGAGTCGTCAATAGAACTGGCGCCACGCGAGGAGAGCAGTGTCCTCGATGGAGGAGATGCAATGATTCGACAAATGATTCAACCAGAATCAGGTGTGGAATTCAGAACTCTTCGTGTGGGAGAAGGAGGTGATAGCGCAATGATCGTTTTGTTCAGCCAGAGTGATGCCATGGCATGGGTGAAATCAAGTGGCATGGAAAAAACAGACAAGGACGTCATGACTCGTCTTGGACGCATGGAGGAGCGTAGGGTCATCGAACAGATCGCTTTGTCTGATTTGCACTTAAAGACTTTCTCGCAGAACAGCAACGAATCTGAAGATGTCATGTGCTATCGATTCGTGGATCCTTGGGAAGTTGAGGCTCTCGAGAATCGAGAGGGCGAGACAATGGCTGCAGCTCTCGGGCGGGAGCACTACCTGGCGTTCAGTGTAAACTCTGTTGCCAACTCGTGCGAAGCTGCCTTCCGCAAGCTTGGGGGTTTGCACTTGCTTGGCCTTTGGTCGAGCCAGAAGGGTGGCCTCAGAGTTACGAAGGCCGTCGCTTCGGTACACGCACCGTGGGAACGTGATTCTGGCGGTGACCTGCAAATGGCGCAGGGGACACTCAACGAGCCTACTGCATTCCAGAATAGCATTCGTCGCCATCTATATCGGAATACGCTCTTTCGACGCCTTGAAATGCCACAGCGTTTCCTTGCGCTTGTTCAAGTAGAGCTGCTTGATCTGAAAAATCTGAATGCTGCAGGGGCTGCCTCGCTCTCCGTCTACGCATTGTTGCGCCTAAAGCGTCCTGGCTCAAGCGCACCTCTCACCCAAAAGGCACGCACTCTGGACAGTGCCGCAACCACTCCTATGAAGATTGGTAAAAGTTCCGGACCAAACGCACCAGCGTCATGGGGATCTTTGGTTCGATTCCGTTTTCCGCTCCCTGAAGAAGTAAGCTGTGATGGTGTTTCCTATGATAGTGATCGGGAGGCATTGTTCCGAGGCCCTCCTTGTGTACTGCAGCTGTCTGTCTACGAGAAGAAATTTATGAGCGATATCAATCTCGGCGACGCCGATGTCAAGTTGGATGCACTCACGAGTGGAGGACAAATGGAAGAATGGGTACCTCTACGATCAGAAAAACATGGGATTAACTGGTTTGCTCGGATACGGTTGACCCTTCGGTTCGAGCTCATGTGTCTACCAACGGAGGACAATCTTGAGCTTCCAAAATCCGTTGGTCTTTCCAAGATTCGCCAGCTCAGCAAAGCCGGAGGAACCCACGAAGATAAGATGAAGAAGAGCGCGTCCACCCCAGATATCTTGAGCTACTTTGAAAGCATGGTATACTAAGTACGACGAGAGAATTGCTTTCCTTAGCTCACGTCAACAATAGAATTTTTAGATCTTTGACACTGTCGCCCTATGGGAGTTTGTTACAACCTTGTGTTATATCGTAGAGCAAAGAAAGAACACAGCTGACTGAAATGCCACTGTTGCGTCTGCGATGCACCTCTTGAACGTGCTTTCGTGTTTGGTCGCGCCAGGCAAGAATTCAAAGCAAAACAAATAAAAATACAGCTTGACTAATATTGCGATACTATGAAACCACAGAGTACTCTATCTTGGTGTGTATATGTATGTTATTACCCTTGCTGTTGTAGAGAACTCACCGCAAATGAGTCAGTTACCAAGTTACAGCAACGCAGTCGGCCCTTTTTCTGCATAATTCTCGTCCTTGTTTTCTTCAGCATTTCTATCCACGAGTCAGTCCTTCCTTCATTCGATTCATTCATTCATCCCTCAAAAATCAAGCAAGCGTTGATTAAATCATGCTAATCGCTGGCTGCGTGGTTGCCATTGGATTATATCCCGGTCCTCCCGATGGTCCATAATCGTCCGATCGGTTCAGATAGGCGTACGCGAGTCCCACCATTCCAAAGCCCAACATCCATCCTGACAGAATCGCAAATGCCCAGTCCTTTCCTTTGGACACTCCCAGGAAACCACAATAATCCAAACTCCAACGACAGGAACTGTAAAAGAGCATGAATAGAATAAAGCCAACGAGAGCAATGGCTCCAAAAATCTTGAGCTTGTCCTGGTACGATCTACCGGCAATGGGTGCCAGTAGAGGCGATTCATTTTCTGGATAAGACAGTGCTCCACCCAACACACTGCAGCAGACGAAGGAATAAGAAGCTCCCATTATCAAAATAAGGGGGGTTGAATAGATGAAAGAGAAGAGTAGAAAAGAGACAGAAGAAGCAGCACTTTCTTCTCAATATTCACAACAAGAATAACAACAGGAGGCTGTTTCGGTTGAGGAGTCTTTGATGGCGAGCCCTGCGAGCTCCAATAGTATCTTTTAGGGGCATTTGACGGCTTTGGGAGCGCGCTCTTTTTACTAGCACTGTCTACTCGTACAAGCTACCGTGCCAAATATTTACTGTCGAGTTTGAGATGATGAGGAGGACGACCGAGACAACAATGATCCCCAAGTCCTATCACCATGCAGGACAATGGGGACTGGGCCAAGCCGGGGACAGTGTCATGGAAACGATTGTGCACCGTACTCTTTTTGGTATTGGTAACAATACAAGTCGTCGTACTCGTCTTCTATCATGATGCCATGTATTCACCGTTGAATATGGAGGCGCATCCGAAACGTGCCTTTCACAATGAAATGCTGAAGAATGCTGTACAGTATGTGGATAATCTTCCATCCGGTACTCTGTCAGATGTGCTCTTCAACGCAACAACAACCTCCGTTCAAATAGCGATAATCATTCCCACAACACAGCGGAAGCAGAGGTATTTGGATGTCTGT